>PVKV010030103.1:0-22699 GCA_004027835.1 Alouatta palliata | reverse complement strand
CTCTCTAGGTTGGTTATTCTTGTTAGCATTTCGTCAAATTGGTTCTTAGTTTCTTTGCGTTGGGTTAGAACAAGTTCTTTTAGCTCACTGAAGTTTCTTATTACCCACCTTCTGAAGCCTGACTCTGTCATTTCATCACACTCATTGTCCATCCAGCCTTGTTCCTTTGCTGGTGAGGAGTTGTGATCCCTTGGAGGAGGAGAGGTGTTCTGGTTTCGGGTGTTTTCCTCCTTTTTGCGCCGGTTTCTTCCCATCTTTGTAGATTTATCTATATGTGGTCTTTGTGGTTGGTGATTTTCAAATGGGATCTCTCACTGGACATCCAGTTTGTTGATGATGAAATTATTTCTTTCTGTTTCTTAGTTTTCCTTCTAACAGTCTGGCCCCTCTGCTGTAGGACTGCTGAGGTCCACTCCCGTCCCTGCTTGCCAGGGGATCACCTGCAGCAGCTGTAGAACAGTAAGGGTTGCTGCCAGTTTCTTCTTCTGCTATCTTTGTCCCAGAAGATTATCCACCAGATGTCAGTCTGAGCTCTCCTTTATGAGGTGACTTGTTGGATAGACGGGGGGTCAGGGAGCTGCTTGAGGCGACAGAGTGTTCTTTATAGTACCTCAAGTGCTGAGCTGTGAGCTCTGTTGTTCATTCAGAGTTGCTGGGCATGTATGTTTAAGTCTGCTGCAGCAAAACTCATAGACCCCTTTTTTTTTCCCCCAGGTGCTCTGTCCCGAGGAGTTAGGGCTTTATTTATGAGTTTCCCTTGTGCTGCTGCCTTTTTGTCAGGGCTGCCTTGCCCAGCGATGAGGCAGCCTACTCACTGCTCATGTATCATCCATTGATACTTTAATATCAAATTACGGAGATGTCCAAATATTCTTCACAGTTAGTTATTATTTTGGTAATAATTTTATCAGAAATTTTTAACAGTTTTCTTGAGATATAATTTATATACCATGCAATTTGCCTTTTAAAGTCTGTAATTCAATGGTTTTTAGTATATTATACATTATTTACATTGTGGTAAAATATATCTAAAATAAATTTTGTAATTTTTTGTAATTTTAACCATTCTTAGATATACAATTCAGTGGCATTAATTACATTTAATTGTAAATTACATTTACAATATTGTACAACCATCATTACTGTTTTCAAAACCTTCCACCACTCCAAACAGAAATCCTGTATCTATTAAACAGTAACACTCCCCATTTCTCCAGCCTCTGGTAACCTCTAATCCACTTTATGTCTCTATGAATTTACCTTTCTAGATATTTCATATAAGTGGAATTATACAATATTTTTCCTTTGTGTCTTGCTTATTTTGCTCAGCATAATGTCTTCAAGGTTCATCCATGTTTTAACATTATCATCACTTTATTTTATGGCTGAATAATATTCCATTGTATGGACATATCATATTTTGTCTATCCACTCACCTGCTGATGGACATTTGGGCTGTTTCCACGTTTTGGCTATCGTGAAAAATGCTACAGTGAACACTGGCATACAAGTATCTTTGAGTCCCTGATTTTGGTTCCCTTGGATATCTACCTTAGTGTAGAATTTCTGGATCTTATTCAGGATTCTATCTTTAGCTTTTTCAGAAACTGTCAAACTGTTTTCCATAGCAGTTGCAGAATTTTTAAAATATTCTAATAACTGTGTTGCAATGTAATTGGCTTTTGCATATCCTATGCATTTTCTTTTATGGATGTAGAAACATTGTCCTGTGACGGGGATCATAGGCTTTCCCAGACTGCCTGCACGCTCCATGGCACAAAAGCGTTCAAACACTTCTGCACTTATCTTCTGTTTTATCTAAGCAGAGTAATTTAAATTTGTAAAACCCTGGCAGGTATTTAAAGCCTGAAACCAAGACAAGCAATCATAAAAATTGTGATTTTGCATAATCTTAGAAGGTTAGTATAGATGAGCTGGACTAATGACTAAAATGAAAAATGCTTTCAGAACAAAATGTGCTGGATTGATAATGTAAGAAATATCTTTGACTATAAACATGTTGAGAAAGCATAATACACAATTCAGAGGGTAACTATGATAAATCAGGACTTTGGTATCCTAGAACATAAGGACTAGTTAGATGAGTATACTTTGAAATCCAGATAGTTCTTGAAACATGGTTGATTTGATCAATCAACTTCTATTGGAGTTCAGAAAAGGGAGAGGGGAAAATATGGAATGCCTAAACAATTTGCATCTCTTGCAAAGAGCTGTATTCAATTTAAACATCTCAAAACACATTCATTATGGTTAGCATTCCTGTCATTTATATAGGATTTCACTCAAATCTTGTGTTTTGTAATGAGAAAATACTTTATCCACTTGCCCAACTTAAGTGTTTAGGATTCAGAATAGGATTGTCCTCAATATCTAAAGAAACACATAGCCAGAACTTGGGCTGAATTTCAGAAATGACCTAGTACTATTCTGACTTTACCGTAGCATTACTTTATAATTAACAATATTTATCAAGTACCTCCTATATGCTAGGCACCTGGGATATGACACAGAAAAAGACATAATCCTTGCTCTCAAAAACTTACAGTCTAATTGGGGATAAGTTAACAAGGCAGAGTAAATGCTTCAGTTGCTATGAGAGTGAATAAGGCACCTTATTGGTCTTTGGGGACTCAAGGAAAGCATCCCAAGAAAATGACCCAAAAGCTGATACTTGAATGAGTAGGAGTTAGCCAAGTGAGGAGAAAAAAAGATCAATGGAGATATATAAAGGGAGAAAGAGCAAGAGCAAAGGAGATTTGGGACACTGTTTGAATTCACTATGACTTTGTAAACCTGAATGCAGAGGCTGCAGCCAGAGCTGAAGTAGTGAACACACCCCAGACCATCAAGGATATTCTAAATCAGGGGTATCCAATCTTTTGGCTTTTCTGGGCCACATTAGAGAAAGAAGAATTGTCTTGGGCCACACATAAAATGCACTCATGATGACGATAGCTGATAAGCTTAAAAAAAAATTCTCATAAAGTTTTAATTTGTGTTGGGCCACATTCAAAGCCATCCTGGGTTGCATGCAGCCCATGGCCACAGGTTGGACAAGCTTGTTCTAAATTATGTTGATAGACTTCATCCTGAAGACACTGAGGAAACAGGAAGGGTTTGGACAAGATGGTGGGTGACATGCTCACTCTCTCAGTCCATTCAGGCTGCTGTAACAAAACAACACAAATTAGATGGATTTTAAACAGCGGGAAGGTATGTCTTACTGTTCTGGAGACTGGGAAGCCCAAGATCATGGTGCCAACAGATTTTGTGTCTGGTGAAGGCCTGTTTCATGAGATGGCAACTTCTTACTGCGTCCTCATGCTGTGGAAGGGGTGAAGAGTCTCTCTCTGGCCTCTTTTATAAGGGCACTAATCCCAATTTGTGAGGTCAGAGCCTTCATGACCAAGTCACCTCCCAAAGGCCATGTCTCCTAATACCAGCACCTTTGGGGTTAGAATTTGAACATCTGAATTTTGGTGGGGGGGCGGGACACAAATGTTCAGACCACAGCACTCACAATATGCCTTGCACACAGAAGTTTGTTTGCACTATGAAGAATAGATTGTGGAGGCAGAGATAAAACTAGAAAAGAGGAGATGACAGTAAAATAAAGTGAGACTGATGTTCATAGAAACGCAGGTGGTAGCAATAAGGGTGGAGAGAAGTGGATGGTTTTTTTAATTAAATAAATGTGTAGAAGTTGGAAGTAACAGCTATTGAATTTGAGGAGGTAAAGAGAGGAAATCAGGAGTGGCACCCAGATTTTTGGCATGGGCACTGGGTGACATGGTGACAGAGAATCATGAGTTCAGCTTGGGAAATGTTGGGTATGAAGTTCTCATTCCATATCTAGTACTTATTATCCCTATGGCTCTAAGCAAACCCTGTAACCTTTTTAAACCTAAAATTAGCATCTCTATTTTATATCTCCATTTTTATTTTGTCATCTTTATTTTAGATCTCTATTTAGCATCTCTATTTTTACCCATTCATCAATTGATAGACTTTTGGATGTTTTCATTCCATGGTATTTTAGAGACGCTAATTCCTGCCTGGCCCATATGGTGTGATGAAGCCCTAATAAAATTATGTATGCACAAGTCCTTTATAAACTGTTAACCACTGTACAACTGAAAAGTGCTATAATTCAGATCGTTGTTCCAGTAACTGATTAAAACCTTCTGCAATATCATCATGACTATCATGAATTACCATTAGGGTAAGTGAGTAATTACAGATGTAGGAATCAGGAGACTTGAGGGTCAGTCCCAGCTGTGCTGCCTGCTGGCTCTGGGGTTTAAGCTCCTGACCTGCAAAATGAAGAGGCTAAACAGTGCATCTCCAAAGATTCTTCCAGTCCTAAAATTCTAAGAATGCTACTGACTATTCTATTGAATATTCAGCATGATCCCAGTAGGTCTAGGTGGATTATTATTATGGAAAGCATTTTAAGAAAAATTTTCAGTCATCATTAACCTACTTTATGGAGAAAAAAAGCTTAGGCTTTCTGAAAAACCATTAGTATACAAACAAGTACATATGTGATTAATAGGCTACTTGATAAATATGAGTATGTTACAGAAACAGTTTAATTGAGTATGACTAAGAAATGATAAAATGTGATTTATTTGCTGCAATGAACAGTCAGGAAAGATATAAAATAATTCTAGCATTTCTTATTGAACTTCATTTTGTAAATGTGAATACGTAAAGAAAGCTTGGGATTTTTTTCTCATGCCATTGATGCAAAAAGCAGAAAGTAAGTAAAATCCTAAACAATTTCCTTCATTATTTTATGTTCTGTGTTGTTGAATATAAACAATAAGACACTCTGAGGCTTTGCCTTCCTCTTAGTTTTTAATTTTTTTGATAAAATCTGTTTATTTACATGAAAATACATACTATATCAAATTTTTAACAGTTTTGTTGAAGAAAAAGTCACATCTTATACAATTTACCCATTTAAAGTACACAATTGAATGGTTTTTAGTATATTCACAGGATTATGCAACCATCATCACAATCTAATTGTAGAACACTTTATTCCCCCCAAAAATAAAGTCCATACAGTTGCTTCCATTTCCCTCATCCATCTCCCTATGCTAGGCCTTAACAACCACTAATCTATTTTCCCTCTGTAAAGATTTGCTATTTGTTCCTTTCACATAAATAGAATCTTGCCATACGTACTCGTAGTCTTTTTTCTGGCTTCTGTCACTTAGCATAATGTTTTCAAGGTTTATGTATGTTGTAGCCTATATCAGTACTTCATGCCTTTTTATGGCCAAATAATATTCTATTATATGTATATATGGTACCGCTTTTATTTACCCATTCATCAACTGAAAGACATTTGAATGTGTCCATTTCAGAGCTGTTGTGAATAGTGCTATTTAAACATTCATATAAACAAATTTCTGTGTGCATATATATTTCGCATGGAGGTATTCTCTTGAGTATACACCTCGGAATGAAAGATTTCCCCTCAGTTTTGAGAACTCAGGACCTGATATCTGCTGTCATCGTTGCTTGGGGAACTCTTGATTTCAGTAGAAAGAGGAGTAATGAGTGGCAGCAGATAGAAAAGCCACTGGATTTCCTTTGAAAACATGTGGGCTTGGGTGTTTACCTAATTATGCACAAATTACTTGTTATCAAATTTATAATGACTTCGGGGTAATAAATTTTTACTGCAGTACATGAGACAGGTTCATAACCTAAGCTTGAGATCTGGTTTCTTAAGAGGCTTCACAACTTCAATAACACTTGTTCTAGGTAATATTGGTCATTTACTACAGGGCTTGTGCCTATGAGCTACAGAGTGTGAGAAAACTTGATAAATTTATTACACACCCTCTGAGGAATTTTGCTTTTATATTAATACAAGCACTGATAAAACTGAATACAGAATTCACAGTAAATTTTTAAGCTACCACTGTGACTTCAAAGCTCATAGCCTCTAGCTATGCCCCAGGCCCCTGGTCTTTGCCCCTCGTAGGGACGGGTTCACTCTGATTTGCCCTCAGGGTATTGGCTATAAGATTTTAGAAGTACTGATGAAATGAATTTATTTTATCACATGGTTTTTGATATGAATTCAAAATAATGTAAATGGTATTTCCTCTATGGAGCATATGGAGCTAGAAGTTACAAGATGCTGCATTAAAAAATAATCATCCTGGGTTTAAATAACTTTGAGAAATACTGGGTTTAGCACTCACTTCAGCAGCACATATACTAAAATTGGAATGATGTAGAGATTAGCATGGCCTCCGCACAAGGATCACATGCAAATTCATGAAATGTTCCATATTTCTTTATTTAAAAAAAATTTTTAAAAACACATAATGGGTTTAAAAAATTTATGGTTTCTTTAATTTAAAACTTCTAGATGCCAAAGAGTTCTCTTATCTCTTGCTCAAAATGAAAGCTCTGGAACTACCTGCTACATCCTTCACACTGTGGCCTGCAGGGCTTTTTGGCAAAGTTACACCTTTGCCTTTTATTTCACAAGTTAAATTGTAAATCATCCAAAACCATCAATTAGAAATCATCTCCAATGTTAACTTTAGAGCACTGAGAAGAAATTCATGACAGGGCACTCTCTAGGTGTAAAACATTCTAATTTTATTAGCCACTGAATGCAGCTTTGTTCACCTGCAATGTTTCTCTTCTCTCATTTTGTCATGTGTAGACAGGTTGAGCTTGGTAATGCTATTTCCCTGTTTCACCTGGGCTGCTTTCTGATAAAATGGCTTCAGGCTGGCAGACAGACTTTCTGTGATTAATTAGACATGAAAGAGTGATATTTTTCTACATAATTTCACCTCTTGTGCTTTAAATTGATTTTCGCCTTTACAGCTTCCATTTTCTCTCCCTTAAATTTATTTGTTAGGAGAAAAAAGTCCTAAGGAGGAGAATGCTGGTGCACAGTATAATGAAGATATCTGGAAGGGATTTCTGACCGATTTCTACCCAAATCACAGGTCTTTTCTGCTGCCTTGCACCCCTACCTGACCCCCATGCCTCTGTCCTCACTTACTTGCTTGGGCCTCCTGGTGTGGAAATGGAGGGAACAGCTCCACTTGGACTGGTCCTGCCAACCATGTCCTCCTCCATGCTGAGTCTGATTCCTTCATTAGCTCATTGTCTTCAACTCTAACTTGTTTCCTTATTAGGCCCAACAGGCTCTTACTTGACAGTTCACTATGAAGTAGTATGACTTAATAGGACGAACCCAAGCAAATACGGTTTAAGAGTCATTACATGGCAAATTCAGGAAAGATGAGTCTTCCCTTTCCTTGGGCGAGAATTCCAAAAGTCAAAAAAAAATGGAGCCCCTCCAGAGTAGTAGATGTCATTGCTTTATTCGGAGTGGCTTAGGAAGAACCTGGTATATGCACAATATAGCAAAATTTATAAATCATATTTAGTGGAAAACAAGTGCAGCTAGAAAATGGGAAGGCATTGGATTTATCCTAGTTTAGCGCTGCTTTTTATTCCTACCAACAGTCGTTTTCCAGGGAGCATTTGGTGAATCTTTCTTACTGAGTTTTGTTTCCTACGTTCACTTTACATGAAAATTCTTTCCTAGCAGATAAATCTCACTCATTTCAATAACTTCTTTTATTGTACTCCAAGATATTAATGTTAATTTTTAGACAGAAAGATTCCTTAGTTTGGGCCTGACATGCTGGTTCACGCCTCTAATCCCAGCACTCTGGGAAGCTGAGGCAGGCAGATAACTTGAGGCCAGGAGTTTGATACCAGGCTGGCCATGGTGAAAACCTGTCTCTACTAAAAATACAAAAAATAGCCAGACGTGATGGCGCAAACCTGTAATCCCAGCTACTTGGGAGGCTGAGGCAGGAGAATCACTTGAACCCAGCAGGCACACTTTGCAGTGAACCCAGGTTGCACCACTGCATTCCAACCTAGGTGACAGAGCAAGACTCCATCTCAAAATTTTTTTTAATTTGAAATTAAAAAGCTAAGGGCAGCCTCCAGTCAAAACCAGTAAGAAGCTGTTGAACAGCCACAAGTAAATGAATTCTGTCAAAAACCTAAATGAGCTTGGAAGTAGATTCTTCCTTATTTGAGGCTCCAGATGAGAATGTAGTCCAGCTAATACCTTGACTTCAGTCTTTTGAGACCCCGAGCAGGGGCTCTAGCTAAGCTAGGCCTGGACTTCTGACTCCTTGAAGCTGTGAGATATGTGTTTTTTCAGCTGCTGAAGTTATGGCAATTTTTACATGGCAATACAAAATAGGAACCACTTGCTAATAATTATATCAGAGCTGTTTGTGTTTGTGTTGCTGCTTCATGCCTTTTAGAGTTTGTACAAAACATTAAAAAATAAAGTCAAGCCCTATTATTTGCTGTGCTCTAGTATCAAAAACTGGTACAGTTTTTTTCTTCAAGTTCTGCATGTCACCATTATGAGAAGGCAGAAAAGGGCCAGGTGTGGTGGTGCATGCCTGTAATCTCAGCACTTAGAGAGGCTGAGGTGGGCAGATCACTTGACCTCAGAGTTTGAGACAAGCCTGGCCAACATGGTGAAACCCTGTCTCTATAAAAAATACAAAAATTAGCTGGGCATGTTGGCGTGCAACTGTAATCCCAGCTACTCGGGAAGCTGAGGTGGGAGGATGGTTTAAGCCCAGCTGGTGGAAGGGGCAGTGAGCTGAGATTGTACTGTACTTCAGCCTGGGCAACAGAGCTAGATGCTGTCTGTAAAAACAAAAAGAGAAAAGGCAGGAAAGCATGCAACCTTCACCTCAATTTACCCAACTCACAAGACCCAAAAAGACTGAATGGGATTTTTTTCTATATTCCATTTCATTTGCCACTTTCATTTCTATTGCTCATTATGGCTTTTTAAAGTCTTTGTATTATTCTTTTTTTAAGAAAGGAAAAAGCCCATTTGAATGAATAGTTGAGTAATTTTTAAAGTTATATCTGTAGGACACACCAGGAAAACCAAATGAACAGGGAGGAAACTGGCAGCATGTCACATTAAGCACAAAAGGGTAAGATGTTATACACAGCTAGGGACTTGGGCAGAAATAAAACACGCAGAAAAATCTTTTGAACTATTAGTTCTTCAGAGATTACAAAAATGCAGCTCAAAGAATGAGTCCACTGAAAAGAAAATAATAGTAATGCTGAATTAAAGTACACTATTCCATTCAGTGAGTAACTGATTATTTTATTTGAAAGTGACCTATGTCATCTTTACTTCCCTCTCCCCTTCCATCTATTAAGAAGTATTAAAAAAAAATAAGCTTGACTTAAGGGTGGCCTTTTATTATTTTCTCACAGGTTAAAGGATTTCCTGATGTCCACACTGGATTTTCACAATTTAAACTAATATGGGAGTATGTTGGCCAAGTCTTTTTGAGGGTCTGATGAACTCATTAACAAAAGAAACCAATTTATAGCATTTCGGTTGACCACTTTACTAATGAGCACCCACTGAAATTAGAGCAAAGTTACCATCTGTTGAGGAAGCAGCAGATAGTACAAATGAATTTTAAGGTCCTCCAGGCTTCAGCGTTTTGTTCTGTGTGTGCATTTTCATGTCCCCATCAAGGTCACAGGAGTGCTCACCAGTGAAACTCTGAATCACCTTATCTGAAGCCTTTGAATATTTAAGACTTGGGATTTTGGTCTTTTATAATGTCTTTGTGTTCCCATCCTCTGAGTTCCTATTGAATTCACAGGAAATCAAAAGTCTCTATCTTGCTTAATTCTTTTTTTTTTTTAATATATATATTTTTTATTGCATTTTAGGTTTTGGGGTACATGTGAAGAACATGAAAGATTGTTGCATAGGTACACACGTGACAGTGTGATTTGCTGCCTTCCTCCCCATCACCTATATCTGGCATTTCTCCCCATGCTATCTCTCTCCAACTCCCCACCCCCTGCTGTCCCTCCCCTTTTTCCCCCGACAGACCCCAGTGTGTGATGCTCCCCTCCCTGTGTCCATGTGTTCTCATTGTGCAACACCCACCTATGAGTGAGAATATGCGGGGTTTGATTTTCTGTTCTTGTGTCAGAATGCTGAAAAGATTTAGCAAATGGTAATTAGAGAAATCATCTAGTAGACCAGCATTAACTATTTGTTTATAGATTCTGTGACAATTCTGGTGAAATGAGCAAGAGTTTGAAAAAGCAGGGAGAGATGTGTTTTTAAAACCACTCAAGAATCCCATTATTTCTTAAGTCCTGGTAACACTCTGGAGATATATTACTTGTCTGACTAAAACCAAACTGACTTCCTATCCCCTATTTAAATAGTGAGTAAAATATGAATATTATTAAAGATGTATGAATTCATAAACATATGAATATTATTAAAAGGAATACTAAGATCACTACAGTGATCAAATAAATGACCACTGAATTTGTTTATTTGCCAGAAAGAAATTCAGAGTAGTTCACTCAAGATGAGAAGTCAGAGACTGACATATCCCGAGAAAAGAAAAGTTGACTATGATTATGCTAATTAAGGACTAAAGCCTGTACACTGAAGAAGGTGGAATGAATCCACAGTATTGATACAATTGATTAAAACAAATCGCATGCTGGGTGTGGTGGCTCAAACCTGTAACCCCAGCACTTTGAGAGGCCAAGCAAGAAGGATGGCTTATGGCCTGCAGTTCAAGACCAGCCTGGGCAATATGGAAAGATGTTGTTTCTGCAGAAAGTTTTTTAAACTGGCTTGGCATGATGGCATGTGACTACAGTCCCAGTTACTCAGGAAGCTCAGGTGAGAGGACAGCTTGGGCTCAGGAGTTCAAGGCTACAGTAAGCTATGAGTATGCCACTGCACTCCAGCCTGGGAGACAGAGCAAGACCCTATCTCTATAATATATAGATAAGTAAATAAGTACCAGTTCCATGTTCACCATTCACAGAAGACTCTTGAACTGGGCCTGGTGAGGGTTTAGATACCACAATCATTGATTATCTTTGACTGATAGTTCATTGTTATTTATGAGGTATGGCTGGAACCAATTGTGGGGAAACTGGAACCATAGCATCCAGTTTTGGTACTTCTGAAACAAGAGCTTTGTGAGTGAAAACTGCTTTTACAGTGCCTCCTCTTGGTTTTCACCTATTCAGGCAAAACAATGTGCCTACAATAGGATAGGAAAATGAGCAGATTTTTAGGTTTACACTACTACCTTGGTTTGGAGAGATACTTTCACATACTGTTAGTAACTTTTCAGCTTTGTTTTAGACTTTTTGTTATAGAATCATCAGATGTATAAAATGTGGAATGCTGACAGTGCAGTAGCATTTATGATTTTGTTAACAATTGACATGACATAAGCAATGAATGGGAACAAAGATAGAAGCAAGTATAACTAATATTTATAGAATTCTCCCCACCTAAATTGCTGTTTTGCCAAATCCAAATTGTGACGGTAGATGTTATGGACTGGTTTGCTCAGTCTGAGCAACCAATTGATTTGTTCTTAAATTTTATGCAAAGGCTCCTCAACAGGTCCTGAAACATTCATTCAGATGAAACAGAGATGTTAACCACTGTGAAAACAGACCTTAATTTTTCATAAATCATTTGCAATTCTGTTATCTAGTATCATTGTAGCAAGTACATGGAGCCTCATTTGCCAAGTCTATAATGCAAATATAGTTTCATTTGCAATGACAGACAAGGTGAGAAAAAAAAAATTGTATGCTGCTTTCTAAGGCAAGAGGTCCAAGCCAAGGAAGAAAGTCCCATTAAAACCCATGAATGTCTTCAACCTTTCCAGGAAGGTCTACTGATCATCAAAAGTGTAGTCAATAGGCATTACTAATGCCTGAAGAGAATGGGAAATTTAAACCCTGTGAAGGATCTTATTAACACTCCCAGGTTAACATTTTTCTTTCCCTTGTTTGGTATGAGTATATCTAATTTTCACAAAGGAAAAACAAGAGTCTGTGCAGAGGGTAAGGGGATAAGGAGGAATGCAGAGGTGTCCACAAAGCTGAAGCAGTCACCCAAAGGTTGTCTGATGCACAAGGTGAGAAGAACATACGGTGTGGAGCATGGATGTGACAAAGGAGAACTTAGTGATAATGAAGAGCTGTTGGTCCTATTAGGATTTCCACACGGGTAAGGCAGAATCTATGACTGCAATAGAATCCATTTAAAACTTTATGGTGAAATTTAACAGATATGGAATCTTACTCATGTAAATATTTTTGGTAAATGACATTCTCTGTTTTACTATCCTCATTAAAATTAAATTGGCTCTATTTTATAAAACTAAGATTTTTAAGCCACAGAATTTGAGTTAAAGAAAACAACTGGCTAGGTTTGTTAGCTTATACCTAAGATCCGAGTGCTTTTGGAAGCCAGGACAGGAGGATCATGTGAGGCCAGGAGTTTGAGACCTGCGTAGGCAACATAGCAAGACTCCATCTCTTTCTTTTAAAAATGCTTTAATTAGCTGGGTATTGTGGTGCACACATGTAGACTCGGCTCCTCAAGAGCTGAGGTGGGAGACAGCTTGAGCCCAGGAGTTTCAGACTGCATTGAGCTAAGATCATGTCATTGCACAGTCTGGGCAAAAGAACAAGACTCTGTATTAGTCCATTCTCACCCTGCTATAAAGAACTGCCCAAGACTGGGTAATTTATAAAAGTTTAATTAACTCACAGTTCCACAAGACTGGGGAGGCCTCAGGAAACTTACAAACATAGCAGAAAGGGAAGCAAACATGTCCTTCTTCACTTAGTGTCAGGAAGGAGAAGTGAGTGCCAAACAAAGTGGAAAGCCCCTTATAAAACCATCAGATCTCATGAGAACTCACTCACTATCGTGACAACATCATGGCAGAAACTGCCCCCATGATTCAGTTACCTCCACCTGGTCTTGCCCTTAACACATGGGAATTATTACAATTCAAGGTGAGATTTGGCTGGGTACACAGAACCAAACCATTTCACTCTTCCCCTGGACCCTCTCAAATCTCATGTCCTCACATTTGAAAACAATTATGCCTTTCCAACAGTCCCTCAAAGTTTTAACTCATTTCAGAATTAACCCAAAAGTCCAAGTCCAAAATCTCATCTAGGACAAGGTAAATCCCATCTGCCTTACAGCCTGTAAAATCAAAAGCACAAGTTAGTTACTTCCAAGATACAATGGAAGTACAGGCATTAGGTAAATATACTTGTTCCAAATGAGGGAAATTGGTCAAAACAAAGGGGCTACAGGCCCTATGTAAGTCCAAAATCAAGCACAGCAGTCCAATCTTAAAGCTCCTAAACAATCTCCTTTGACTCTATGTATCATATCCAGGTCATGCTGATGGAAGAGGTGAGCTCCCATGGCCTTGGACAGCTCTGCCCCTGTGGCTTTGCAGGGTACAACCCTTTTCTCATGGGTTGGCATTGAGTGTCTGTGGCTCTTCCAGGCTCACAGTGAAAGCTGTTGGTGGATCTACCACTCCGGGGACTAGAGGACAGTGGCCCTCTTCTCACAGCTTCACTAGGCAGTGCCCCAGTGGTGACTCTGTGTGGGGTTCCAACCCCACAATTTTTTCCTGCACTGCCCTAGTGGGGTTCTCCATAGGGCTCCACTTCTGCAGCAAACCTCTGCCTGGACATCCAATCACTTCCATACATCCTCTGAAATCTAGGCAGAGGCTCTCAAACATCAATTCTTGACTTTAGTGCACCCACCAGCCCAATACTACATGTAAGCCACCAAGGCTTAGGGCTTGCACCCTCTGAAGCAATAGCCTGAGCTGTACATTGGTCCCTTTTACCAATGGCTACAGCTGAAGCAGCTGAGACACAGGGCACCAAATCCCAAGACTGCACAAAGAAACAATGCCCTGGGCCCAGCCCAAAAAACCACTTTTTCCTTCTAGGCCTCTGGGCATGTGATGGGAGGCACTGCCACGAAGTTCTCTGATATGTCCTGGAGGTATGTTTCCCCATTGTCTTGGTGACTTACATTTGCTCCTCAATAGTTAGGCAAATTTATGCAGTAGGCTTGAATTTCCCCCTAGAAAATGGGTTTTTCTTTTCTGTCACATTGTCAGACTGCAAATTTTTCAAACTTTTGTGCTCTGCTTCCTCTTGAATGCCTTGCCACATAGAAATTTCTTCTGCCATATACCCCAAATCATCTCTCTGAAGTTCAAAGTTCCACAGATCTCTAGGGCAGGGGCAAAGTGCCACCAGTCTCTTTGCTAAAGCCAAGTAAGAATCACCTTCAGTTCCCAACAAATTCCTTGTCTCCATCGGAGACTACCTCTACCTAAACTTCACTGTCCAGATCACTATCAACATTTTAGTCAAAGCCACTCAACGAGTCTCTAGGAAGTTCCAGACTTTCCCACATTTTCCTCTTATGAGCCCTCCAAACTTCTAACCTCTGCCAGTTACCCAGTGCCAAAGTTGCTTCCACATTTTTCGGTATCTTTATAGCAGCAACCTACTCTCTGCCATGCAAAATTTACTGTATTAGTCTGTTCTGACACTTCTATGAAGAACTGCCTGAGACTGGATAATTTATAAAGGATATAGGTTTAATTGATTCACAGTTCTGCATGGCTGGGGAGGCCTCAAAAAACTTACAATTACAGTAGAAGGGGAAGCAAATATGTCCTTCTTCACTTGGTGGCAGGAAGAAGTGAGTGCTGAGAGAAGGGGGAAGCCCCTTATAAAACCATCAGATCTTGTGAAAATTCACTCATTATCATGAGAACCGCACAGCAGAAACTGCCCTCATGATTCAGTTATCTCCACCTTGACCCACTTGTGGGGATTATTACAATTAAAGGTGAGAATGAGTGGGGACACAGAACCAAATCACATTAGACTGTGTCTCTCAAAAAAAAAAAAAAAACAGCTAATCTTTCGTATGTGAAAATACATTATGCATTGCCAATGCATCAGTTTTGCAATGCAAATTTTCCTCTGAAGGATCATCGAATGAATATTAGGTGCATTTTATGTAAAATATTCTTAAGCTTTCGTGTTTTATGTCTTATTCTTCCTCATATTTTCCAACAATTTTAAATGTTGGGCAACTTTTATAAACATAGAAGATTTCTCTTTTTTTGTTATTATTATGTATTCTCCACTGAAGGATCCGAGTTTAAAGCTTCATAAAAGTGCTTTGGGCAAATTAAGTAACATGAAAATACTTCATCTCTCATGGGGGAAGGGGAAAATCTCCCCCTACAAAGGATTCTTGTTGCAAAGGCTACATACAAAGTACTTCTTACTGAATTAAAACAAGCAAACGAAACATGAAGACAGGGTCCAAACACGTAAATAATGATTAAAAGTGATTAAAATATGAGATTTTGTAAGATGCCTGCCTCTAGAAAAGGTTCACAGAGGAAGAAAAAAGGCAAAGGGTGAATATCATGATAATTATATTAGTTGGGATTCTCCAGAGAAACAGAAAAAGAACCAATGCATTAATAGATAAGTAGATAGATTGATAGACAGATAAAGCATAAATATTTACTGGCTGACACAGTTGTGGGGTCTAGCAGACACAAAATCTGTAGGAAAGGCTGGAAATTCAGTTAAGAGTTGATGTTACAGCCTTGAGTCTGAAACTTGCAGGACAAGCCAGCAGGTGGGAAAGTAAGGCAGGGTTTCTATGTTTCAGTCATGAAGCAGGATTGCTTCCTGGGGAAACCTTAGTTTTTGCTCATAAGACTCTTAACTGATTGAATGAGGCCCACCAACGTTATGGAGGGTAATCTGTTTCACTTAAAGTCAATTAATTATAAATGTTAATCACATACACAGATACCTTCACAGCAACATCTAGACTGAGCACCACAGCCTAGTTGCATTGACACATGAAATTAATTATCCCAGTGACTATTTCATCAAAAAGTTGTCACCATTCTTGAAGCAAGTAGAGGTGCCCTGAGTGAAAATTCAGAGTAAATTGGTGCCTCCTTTGCTCAGGTTTAAGTAGAGAGTTTGCAAGAGCTATGAAACAGTTCCACAGAATATTAATATATTCGTCCCCCACTAGCAAAACCACTAGGCTTTCACTGATTATCTCACCGTCCTCACAGAGCACACAGTTTCTCTCCTGTTGAGGTGGGCCACAGACCTGCTGTACTCTCATATGTACAAGCTGCATGAGAAAAGCAGAGTCATATGTCTTCACTTAAGAAATAGTTCTCTTTTCACTAGTGATGCTTATCCCCAGTTTGCTTTGTTGCTTTGTCTCCCATTATTAATATATAGAAAGAAGGCCAGAATCAGAAATTATGAAAATAACAATTTTGGAAAGGATAGATTTGAGGGGAAATGGTGCATTTTAATCCTCAATCTATGACTTCTGCCTGGGCTTTCCTTGGGAAACCAAAAGGCCACCTACCCTAGTATAACTACGGAACATTTATGGCTGGGCAGAGGACCTTGGCCTACTGGGGCAGTCATATTTTTGTTCTGTAGCTTGTGCTATAAAATTTATATGTTCTTTGTGTAAAAATGTTTATTCTCCTTACAAACTCCAAGAAATGCTTTTTTAAAAATAATATGCTTTGTAGATTGAACTTGCCTTTTGTTATTTTTCAAAAAGGTAAAATTACAGAAACTATTATAATTATTACTGTCCTCAAAATTATAGATCTAAAGGTTGGAAACAACATCATAGATCAAGCCCATTTTTGTGTCTGTGTTCAATAAAAGATGTGGAAGTGAAGCATTACCTTGAGATTTTATCACAAATTTCCAGGGATCTACAAGGTTTGATTCCAGAGACATGGTAAAGGGAACACATATATTGAGAAATCTCTTTGTGGATGCTGATTATTAGATACTCATTCTTTATATTTTAGTTTTTTTAAAGGTAGTGTATACAAAAACTAAATGGCCTTCTGGAAACTGGAAAGAGCTCACATATGCATAAAGACAAAGAAGTAGAAGTAAGAAGGTGATGCAGACACATGGAGAAGGGCAAGATAAACAGAAAGGAGCCTTGGGAAAAGAAACACATGTGCAAATGCATACACACGTGCACATGACACACACACACACACACACACACACACACACACACACACACACGCAGAGCAGGAGAGGAATAAGAATAACAGAAGGTTACAGAGACCAAGAGCCTGGATTGTTCTCTTGTCCATTTCTGTCCATGTTTGGATGCTCCTGACATCATAAACACTACCCTATGTCAGATTATGCAGCAGCATAAAACAGTATACACATAAAACTGTATACACAATCCAAAGTCTCCAAGACTATTTTCATTTGAATAAAATATATTTTAAATAATTTGTAACTGATATGCTGTACTTGTACATATTTATAGGGTACAATTTGATAATTCCATAATGTATGTATTAAATACCAATTGAATCAAGGTAATTAGCTTATCCATCACCTCATGCATTTATCATTTCTTTGTGGTGAGAACATTCAAAAGCCTCTCTTCCAGCCATTTTATAGCATGCAATACCCTACTATTTACCATAGTCACCCTACTGTACAACAGAACTCCAGAACTTATTTCTCCTACCTTATTGTGACTTTCTACCTGTGGACTAGCCTCTCCTCGTCCTCCCCTCCAAACTGCCCTCCTCAATCTCTGGTAACCATTGCTGTGCTCTCTGTTTCTATGATATCAACTTTAAAAAAAAAAAAAAAGATCCCAAGTGAGTGAGACTGCAGTATTTGCATTTCTGTGTCTGGCTTATTTCACTTAACATGATGTCTTCCAGGTTCATTCATGTTGTCGTAAATGACAAGAATCTTCCTCTTCTTTATGGTTGTGTTTATATTTATATATTTTATATATTATATAATATAAACATTGTGTTTCCATATCACATTTTCTTTATCCATTCGTCTATTGTTGGACGCATACGCTGATCTAATATCTTGGCTATTATAAATAGTGTTGCAATAAACACTGGAGTGCACATACCTCTTCAGCATATTGATTTTATTTCCTTTGGATATATACCAAGGAGTGGGATTACTGGATCCTTTGGTAGTTCTATTTTTAATTTTCTGAGGAACTTCCAAAATACTGTTCCCCATCATTTCTGTACTACTTTATATTCCCACCAGCAGCGTGTAAGTGTTCCCTTTTCTCTGCATCCTCACCAACACTTGTTTGCTTTTGTCTTTTTGATAATAGCCATCCTAACTGGAGTGAGGTGGTATCTCACTGTCATTTTGATTTGCATTTCTCTGATAATTAGTGATGTTAAACACTTTTTCATATGCCTGTTGGCCATTTGTATATCGTCTTTTGAGAAATGTTTATTAAGGTCTTTTGCTCATTGTTTGTTGAATTTTTTTTTGGCTGTTAGTTTCCTTATTTTAACTCCTATATATTAACTCCTTGTCAGATGTGTAGTTTGCAAACACTTCCTACCATTGGTGTAGGTTGTTTCCTTTGCTGTGCAAAAGCATGTTAGTTTGATGTCATTCCATGTGCCTATGTTTGCTTTCATTGCCTGTGCTTTTAAGGTCTTATTTAAAAACATCCTTGCCCATCCCAGTGTTACGAAGTGTATTCCCTGTGTTTTCTCCCAATAGTTTCGTAGTTTTGAGTTTTACATTTAATTCTTTAGTACATTTTGAGTTGATCTTTGTACACAATGAGAGATAGAGGTATCGCCTCATTCTTCTGCATGTGGCTATCCAATTTTCCCTGCACCATTTATTGAAGAGACTCTTTTCCTCAGTGTGTGTTCTTGTTACCTTTGCTAAAAATAAATTGGATGCAGGTGCACAAATTTATTTCTGGGATCTCTATTCCATTTAATTGGTCTATGTGTCTTTTTTTATGCCAGTACTATGCTGTTTTGGTTACTATAGCTTTGTAGTGTATTTTGAGGTCAGGTAGTGCAGTGCCTCCACATGTGTTATTTAAACTCAGGAGAATTTGGCTACTCACTATATAAATTCTGTGATTGTTTTCTCTTCTGTGAAAAATGTCATTGGTATTTTGATAGTGATTGTATTAAATCTGTAGATTGCTTTGGGTAGTATGGCCATTTTAACAGTACTAAAACTTCCAATCCAGAAACACAGGATATCTTTCCATTTATTTGTGTCTTCTTCAATTTCATGGTCAATGTTTTATAGTTTTCAGTGGAGCGGTCTTTCACCTATTGGGGTAAGCTTCTTTCTAGATATTATAAAAGGTTTTTGAACTGAATTTTTGTTACCATGACTGCAGGCAGTACTCAAGTTTAGTCTGCCACTGAACATGATTCGGTTGTGACTATTCTGCCATTTTTAAAATTTTTGCCTTTCTGTAGCGTCATTCAAAATGATGCCTAACAGACCCAGTTCTATTTTCCTTAAAGGCATGTAAGACATGAATTTGACAGTTGATTGCTTTAGTGAAACTCTTTGGGATCATTTATAGCTTATGCTATTAAAAAGGCATTTTTCTTTCTAGAGAAATGAATATTTTACCCAAGAGTTTGTAAGTTAAGTGAAAGCTTTTTAATTATCTAGCAATTGTTGATTTGTGGTCTGGCAGGAAGGAATTTCTGGCAAATAGAATGCTTCTACTGAAAAGGAAAGCTCAGCTTGTATTCTTAGCCTGATAAGTGCTGGCCAAGAACTTGGCTAATGGCATCTGTTCCATCTCTGGTTTGGCCATTTTTGCAATGTGTAGACTAACAATGGAGGTTATGACTACAGAGCTGTGTGGTGGTTTACTTAGCTTCCAACCTTTCCTCCCTAATTATTGTTTTATTAAACCTCAAAAAGAAGTCTCAACCAGAGGTCATCTCACATTTATTTAAGGATTTGTTAGATAAATCCAAGGTTCAGCCAAACTCACTTACAATTGTTAGTGAATATACTTGGTTCTAAAATCTGGCCTGTCATCAGTGCAGCTTTATTTTTATGCCTCTACAAGGCTTCTTTTTTACCTCCTTTTTTTCATGTAGGCCTTCAGGTGGCTTCCCTTTTCCTTACATCTACGAATCAAATTGCTCTTTGAATCATCTTATTTCTCCTTTGAATACACTGTGTGCACAGCTGGGTAGGTATGTGACAGTTATCTTTGTATTCTTAGAAAAATAAGTGTTTCTGGCTTTTGCACCTCCTATTTCACTGACATTAGCACAGACACACTTGGGCTGTCTCCTGTGTGTATAAGGAAGTATGGGAGCTTGGTTTGATTGGGACCAGACTAAGATATACAGTGCATTACGGCTTTCAGGAAATACTTGTTTTTGTTTATTATACTATCTCATTTCTAATGCCAATCAAGTACAACTCTATATGGCCAGTGTGATGCGATTGAACACAACAATGCTAGATTGTGAATAAAAAGTTCAATATTATATACTGTGGACATGTAAGTCATTTTTATCATTTTCTTAAAGATTGCTCCAGAATAAGATCCTGATACTTAAAGATTGGTACACAGCCTGGCTGTACATACAGTATTTTGTAGAAGCTCTAAGCTAAGAATCTAAAAGCCTGGTTATAGGTACTGGCTGTGATCCTAACTAGAAAAAAAAAATACAATGGCTTTATACTATATTATCAGAATTTTTTTTTTGAGATGGAGTTTCACTCTTGTCACCCAGGCTGGAGTGCAATGGCATGATCTCAGCTCACTGCAACCTCCATCTCCCAGATTCAAGCAATTCTCCTACCTTAGCCTCCCGAGTAGCTGGAATTATAGACATGCGCCACCATGCCCGGCTAACTTTGTATTTTTAGTAGAGACAGGGTTTCATTATGTTCGTCAGGCTAGTTATCAGAAATTTTAAACCCATTATCTACATAGTTATGTAATAAGAAAATAAAATTAATACATTTACAGACTATACATAGGTTAAATTATTAGCAGTCCTCATGCTATTCTTCTTTAAGTCTAGGTTGAGTTCATTTTTTTTTCTCCAGAAAGCATTGTCATTCAATAGGTATGTATTAAGCCCCTGTTAATTGCCAGAAGCAGTGCTTGTGTGCTAGGGACTCTGCAGTGAAAAGACACTTGGAGTAATTTGGAACAGTCAACTCCACCTCTGGAAGGAGGCTGACGTGTAGACAATTAACTGCAGTAGCCTGAGAGGTGCAAAAAGAAATATGTGCAAAGGTAGCAGAGATAAACCTTACCCAGGGAAGCTTCATTAAGGAGCAACATTCAAACAGGACCTTCAAGGATGAACAGAGTTTTCAGAGCTGTGAAACAGCACTGAGAACTTGATATCGCTGGCCTATCAGCTCCAGAGTCAGTAAGAGAGGTAGGAGATGATGGAGAGGTGGAACAGATCCAGACTAGAGAGATTTACCTATTTTTAATTTTTTTTTTTTTTTTACTAGCTCTGTGACCTCAGGAAAGGCACGGTTACTGAACTTCAGGTACTCCATTAGTCAAATGTCGAATATAACTGTTCTCACTCTTGAAAATTGTTGTCAGGATTGGATTTTCTATGAGATAATGGATATGAAAAGACTGGTGATAATACCCAGTCAGAGTTAAGATTATACCTCTTGATTTGCCAGTGCACTTCTGTACTCAAATAATTTGTATGCCTTCTGGGGAATTCACCCTCCTCACACAACTTAGACCTCCAGGGAGCTTAAAGCTCAGTTAATATATCAAGTTACAACAACTTTTGCTGAGTAATACCTTTATTTGTCCAAAATGGGACATAATAAGTTACTTTTTTTTCTGTATTGCTGTAATGCTGCCACATGCTAAGTGGGGGTAGAAAAAAAATCACAGAATGTTAAACTTGAGAAGGAACTCAGAAAAGCTCGAATTCCACTCCCTCATCTGAGAGGTGAGGAAACAATGCCTGGAGAAGTAAGCGATTCACCCAGGGCCACACCTTCAGTTAGTAGTGTTGCCAAGACTCCAGCACAGTTCTCACTCGGTCCAGTTCTGTTCCCACAACATGCTGACACCCTCATATGTCAAGTTGAACTATACCAAATTACTGACCTTCACCCATTTTTGACCTAAAGAAAATAACAATTTCCTCTGGATCAATCTATTAGAAGGACTCACCCTGCTGATTCTCTCCTAAATACTATCTCCTTCTGTGATTTCTGCAGGTGAAGAAGTGTTCTCTTCTTACCGAGAGCTCTGCAAACTTAGATTAGGAAAATTCTGTTTTCTAAAACTTCCACATCCATCTTTGTATTTGATCCTTATAACAACACAGAAGGATTCATATACAGCACAGAAGAGAAGAATAACTGGAAGAAAAAATTTAAGATACCACCAAATTAATATTTTGGAAGCAAATGTAAATTATTTCACAAAGCAATCACAAGACTGACTATGAAATAAGTGACACCAAGGGAACATGATGTACTTGGGTGTGGCACTCACCTGGGCAGTCATGAGCTCTCCGTGATACTGATGGCCACATTTCCTCTTGCTGCCTCAGAGCCCTCTTTTTTTAATTTTATTTATTTATTTATTTTATTATTTTTTTTTATATATACTTTTTATTGCATTTTAGCTTTGGGGGTACATGTGAAGAACATGCAAGATTGTTACATAGGAACACACATGGCAGTGTGATTTGCTGCCTTCCTCCCCATCACCTATATCTGGTATTTCTCCCCATGCTATCCCTCCCCAACTCCCCACCCCCTGCTGTCCCTCCCCCTTTTCCCCCCAACAGACCCCAGTGTGAGATGCTCCCCTCCCTGTGTCCAT
>PVKV010030102.1:0-22699 GCA_004027835.1 Alouatta palliata | reverse complement strand
TCTCCACATCCCCTCCAGCATCTTTTGTCTCCAGATTTTTTAATGATCGCCATTCTAACTGGCGTGAGGTGGTATCTCAATGTAGTTTTGATTTGCATTTCTCTAATGACCAGTGATGATGAGCATTTTTTCATATGTTTGTTGGCTTCACGTATGTCTTCTTTTGTAAAGTGTCTGTTCATATCCTTTGCCCACTTCTTAATTTCATGTAGAGTCTATGTCAGGAGCTAGCGTTGGATAAAGCCAAAAGCTGCTGAACAACACGAATTATTCAGTCTACCAGCTTTTTACCAGTCTTTTTATACTCCAAGGGAATCTTCTTGAACCTGAGCCCAGTTCTCCTGAAAACTTAGGAAGCCAGAACTTGTTATTGCCTTATTTCAACCTTAGTGGTCTCTGGTTCAGACTTAAATGATGCCTTTTTGCCTAGGCTCAACAGTCTGTAAGCCTTCCTCCTGTGTATACATACAGCTTACAGACAGTAAGTGGAATATTTGATGCTCTCCACTCCTTTCAGGTCATTAAAATAAAGAAGCATATAAATTATCCCAGCTGCCCTGGGATTCTGTAGTTGGAATAAGATAAAGGACTCTGTTTAGCTATCTGTGTAAAGTAAATATAACTTGAGAATTTTTTAAAAAGTAAACACAGGCATCAAAACTGAAAGCAAGAGACTCTTGAAAATACAGACTGGTATATCACTGGTTAGAATTTCCTTCATTTTGCAAAGCCACGAGCCACATGCATCAGCTCACCACAAAGTCATTAAGCCTTTTTAAGCTCAGATGAAAAACATTAACAAATACCACAAAAGGCTTTAGTATAGTCCCTTTGTTCATTCACATATGGCACTTTATAACTCCTGCGCCACTCCGGTCGTGTGTTTGTTTAAGCTGCCTCCATCAGGCTGGTCCTGAAAGAACAAAAGACATCTTGAGCAATCCTAAGCAGGAAATGGGCTAATCTAAACATGGTTTGTGACACTTTAAGTAGAATAGAAAGGGGAGGGATTGATTAGTCATTAATGTCCAATTGGCTCCATATGTATGTTGCAGTAATAAAGCCCTTTTTCAGAGCAGTAGCAGAGTTATTGAATTAGAGGTTTATGTTTCCTCAGAGCTGACCTTAGGGAATTCCCTTTGGTTCCTCTCGTTGATCTTTTATAGAGAATGGAGTTTCTAATAGAAAAAAATAGAAGTCTTACCCACAATAACACTTGCTCCTAATCTTGTAACCAAGGAATGCATTAATTTAGCATTGTTTTAATCCCAGCTATAATTTTAGTCCTTACTGCTTTCTCTACATGCCCTTGCATCTCTGGTGGGGCAGTATTTCAGAGACCAATTAGACAGTGGCATGAACTTTAAAACTGGTAATGGGCTCTTCTAATGCGCTTAGCTGGGCAGGAAAGTGGCATCCTTAAAGGGGGAAAGTAATGTTCCAGCCAAGAAATGGTGGGCTTTGAAATTCAGTGTTTCAGATTGCCGAATAGTGACTGGGGTAGCTTTGGTGTAGGGGAAATGTACTAGGCTGAAAGTCAGAAGAGTTAGGTTCTAGATCTGGCTGTGCTCCGTATTACCAGCAACTAGTTAATCATGAGAAGGTGCTATCACCTCTCTGAGTCTTGCTTTCCTCATCTAGAAAGTGGGTGAAAATATATCTGCCTTCCTATTCATTTTAAAAGATTGTAATGAGGATGAAGATAATGTAATTAGTGAAAGCACTTTGTAAATATTATTTTATGCAAAGTTACTTAGCACACCTGATGCATCTATCCTAGAAACTGACCTCTGACCTAGCCTATCATAAAGGTAAATTGCTCTTTAAAGAAATAGTTTGGTACTCTGATTAATGAAGTGTTTGTTTCCAGCCGGGTGCAGTGGCTCACGCCTGTAACCCCAGCACTTTGGGTGGCCAAAGCAGGCAGATCATTTGAGGCCAGGAGTTCAAGACCAGCCTGGCCAACATGGTGAAACCCTGTCTGTACTAAAAATACAAAAAAAAATTAGCTGGGCATGGTGGTTCACATCTGTAATCCCAGCTACTCAGGAGGCTGAGGCAGGAGAATCGCTTGAACCTGGGAGGCACAGGTTCCAGTAAGCCATGATCATGCCACTGCACTTCAGCCTGGGTGACAGAGTGAGACTTCGTCTCAAAAGGAAAAAAAAAAAAAAGTCTGTTGCCAAAGTGCCCAATGGAATTTTTTATGTGTGCATTGCATATAACTAGACCTTTCTATTCATGTATCTCTCTCATATATACTCTCTCTCACACACACACACACACACTCTCTCTCTCTCTCTCTAGGTTATTTAGTGAATTTCTTGGTGTATATAGGTTTAACAGTTAAAGTAAATAGGGATTTGTCTTTAGTAGGGCTGAAGAACCTTGAGATGAAAACAAAGATATTAAAATTTACTTATAATCTTCCCCAACATTTGGCAAATGAAGAATTAACACTTTAATTAGAGTACCACAGGTAATTCATCTTTTGTTCCTGTACCATTGGCTCTTATATTTTCACCAATCACTAGCTCAGAAGAATTGTGTGTCCGTATTTTGCATTTGCCTTCCTTAATTCATTTCACCTATCAGTAGGTCACTGTTTGCTAATATATCTAGGTAATTTTTATAAAAGATATAGAGAGCAAACCAAACTCTCCACCCCTGGCATTTCTTCTTTTCAGAAAATGAACATATCACTTGCTCACTTCCTTAATGATTAAGACTTTTGCTGAGCCATGGGATGTATTTTGCCTGCCAAATAAATGGCTAGAATAGCCAAATCCTTTTTTTTTTTTTTTTTCCAAGAAGCAATTGAAGTTGAATTCCAAGCGGCATTCCTATAATGAAAGTAAGTTCACATTCTGGCAGAACAGGAATGAGAAGGTAGCAGTAAGTTTCCATAATCATAGACAGACAGCTATCAGGCATTCCTTCAACACAATAAATTGTACCTCTATTGTATTATGATAAATTTGGTAGGATAAATATGGTGAAAAATCAAATCTGTATAGTATTAATACTCTACTTTTCTAATTTCACTCTCCTTCTAAAATTTCATCTTCTACATTATTGTTTCTAATGCACTCAGTATCATTTTCTCTGTTAACCCAAATAGGGGACTATCAAATGTATTGTGTAACTTTTCAGAATCCCACAGGAGAAAATCAACTATTAATAGAATGAAGTAGTCTGAAATAGTGTGATCGTCAACAGTTCTGTCAAGCAGCCCAATGGTGATACTTATGTCTCTTTATCTTCATAAGCAATCAATTATAGTTTTTTTGCCCTTCTTAATAATTCATTTTGGTAAATGAGATTATCTTTGAGTTCACAAAGGCCTGACTATGCCATCTACTTCTCAGGTCCACAGAAAAAAAGAACCTTTCAAAAAAGGAGCATTTAATTTGTTGGATGATTGGTTCTCTGCTTTATTTTGTGGAGTTTTTTGGTTGTCATATTTGCCTTCTTTTTTAAACTAAGAGTTAAAACAGTTTTATTTTGAGTAGTGCCTCATTGTATGGATATATCACAATGTGTTCATTCTCCAATTATTTCCCTTTGTTCTGTTGTTAATAAAACTGCTATCATATTCTTATATAAGTCTATTTTTGACAGAAGTTTTTATTTAGTTACTGAGTCATACATAAATATGTATTTTAATTGAAGAAATTGCCAGAAAATTGTTATGCCACTTTATACTTTCACCACCAGTATATTAGAGTTACAGTTGCTCTCTATCCTTGCCAACATTTACAACTTAAGCCATTCCAGTGGATGTGAAATGCACTCATTGTGGTTTCAGTTTGCATTTTCCTAATGATTAATACTAGGGAATACCTTTTCATCTGCTTATTGGCCATAACTATATTCTTTTTTGTAAAATCTTCATTTAAGTCTATTGCACATTTTAAAATTAGATTTTTTTGGTCGTTCTTTATATATCCTGGATGCAAGTTCTTGCATATTTAGAACTCAGATATGTATGTTCTAAATATTTTTTTCCAGTATGTGCTTTGCCATTTTATTTTCTCAACAATGACTTTTGATGAGCAGAGTTTTAATTTTTATAAAGTTCAATTTAACATTTTTTCTTGTATATTTAGTGATTTATATATTGCATCTAAGAGTCATCTTGCTTTAAAGTCACTAAAATATTGCCTTATGCATATTTAGAGGCATGTTATAGTTTTTTTGTTTCAGTTTTAAGTCATGATTCCTCTCTGATTGTTGGGTATAATGGTGATACAAGATCCAGAATTTCTTGCCAATGTATCTGTCAACTTGTTCTAGCAGTATTTGTTGAAAAGACTATTATTTTCCACTTTAACAGCCTTGGTTTTCATTAAGGTACTTTGAATTGTCTAATTTTCTTCAAGTTTGTTTTAGTTGTTCCTACTGCTTTATTTTTCATATAAATTTTAAAATCAATTTGCCAACTTGTATAAAAAAAACTTTTGGACATTTTTATTGGAATTTGGTTGAATCTCCACATAAATTTGGGAACAATAGCACTATAACAATATAGAGTCTTCTGATTCATGAACATGTTATATTCCTCCGTTTATTTAGGTCTTTAAGTCACAAATGTTGTATTTTTTTAGTGTAGATATCTTGAATACTTTTTTCAGTTAAACTTATTCCCAAGTATTCTATTATCTGATGCTACTATAAATGTAAATTTGAATATTATTTTTTAATTGTTTGCTGCTAGTATACAGAAATATTATTGATTTCTATATCTTTTATTGTTTATTGTAATACTATTAAATTTACTTATTAGTTCTAGTATTTTATAGATGCCTTAGGATTTTTTATGTAAACAATTATATATGAACAGACATTATTTATTCCTTTATAATTTATATACATTTTAATTGTTATTTTATTTATTTATTTATTTTGAGATAGAGTGTTGCTCTGTCACCCAAGCTGTAGTGCAGTGGCATGATCTTGGCTCACTGGCAACCTCCACCTCCCTGGTTCAAGCAATTCTCCTGCGTCAGCCTCCTGAGTAGCTGGGATTATGGGTGCACTCCACCATGCTAGCTAATTTTTGTATTTTTTAGTACAGCGGGGTTTCACCATGTTAGTCAGGTTGGTCTTGAACTCCTGACCTCATGGTCTGCCTGTCTCGGCCTCCTAAAGTGCTGGGATTACAGGTGTGAGCTTTTTATTTTTTAATTGTTGATTAACAATGGTGAGACTGGACATCTTTGCCTTGTTCTTCATTTCTGGAGAAAGAATTCGATAGTTCACTACTAAGTATTATGTTACTAGTAGGTTTTTCCTAAATGCCCTTTATCGGACTGAGAAAGTTTCCTTTTAATACTAATTTCCTGAGTATTTCTAACATGAATGAGTATTGAATGTTGTCAAAACCATTTTCTGAATCTATTGTGATTACCATGTGTTTTCTTTCCCTTTATTCTGTTAATGTAGTGAACTGCATTGTCTGATTTTCAAATGTTAAACCAGTTTTACATTCCTGAAATAAGTTCTACTTGGTAGTGGTGTATTACCTACGTTTTACATTTGGCTGGATTCAATTTGTTAACATTTTATTTTAAAATTCTGCATATATGCTCAAACCTCTGTCAGGGTATGCTGCCTCATAAATTTAATTAAGAAGGGTTCCTTCTTCCTCTACTTTCTTACCTTTATGCAAGATTATTATTATTTTCCTTAAATATTTGAAAGAATTTACCAGTGAAACCATTAGGGGCTTCAGTTTTCTTTGTGGATAAGTTCTTGGTTATAAACTCGATTTATTAGGTATCAGAGTATTCAGATTTTCTATTTATTCTTGAGTGAATTTTGGTAGTTTATGTCTTTCAACAACTATGCTAATTTTATCTAAGTAGTCAAATTTATTGAAATTAAGTTATCCATAATATTCCCTTTTTATTTTTCTAATATAGGTAGTATCTATAGTGAAATCCCCTCTTTCAGTCCAAATACTGGCATTTGTATTTTCCCTCTTTGTTGATCCGTCTTACTCAGGTTTATGAATTTTATTGTTTTTTTTTCAAATTTCTAACCTTGGCTTTTTAAGTTGTCTTTATTGTATCTGTTTTCTGTTTCATTGATTCTTACTCTTTATCCATTCAGAAAAATCACTGACTTTTAATTAATCTGATTAGTTTCTGTTTAATATAATTATTGCATTTGTTGGGCTTAGGTCTTACATGTTAGTATTTTTTTCACTATTTGTATTTGTTCCCTTTGTTTTTCACCTTCTATTTCTCCTCTCCCCTGCCTTCCTTTGTGTTAATTCAATCTCTTTTTAAGTTTTTTGTTTGAATTTCTCTGTTGGATTTTTAACTATACTTCTTTGTATTTTTTAATTTTTTGTTTGTTTGTTTTTGATTTGAGTCAATGTCTTGTTCTGTCACCCAGGCTGGAGTACAGTGGCCCAGCCTCAACCTCCTGGGCTCAAGGAATCCTCCCATCTCAGCCTCCTGAGTAGCTAGAATTACAGGTGCATGCCATCACACCTAGCTAAATTTTTAACCTTTTGTAGAGACAGAGTCTCAATATATTGTCCAGGCTGGTCTTGAACTCTTGGCCTCAGGGGATCCTCCCACCTCGGCCTCCCAAAGTGCTGAAATTGCAGGCATGAGATACCTCACATGGCCTCTTTGTATTTTTTTAAATTGGTTTTTCTAAGGATTTACTATGAAACCTTAATCAAGTATCCTTACAGTTAAAATTTTACCACTGCATGCAAAATAAAACAAGCTTTAACAATCTAATTCTATTTATACCTTCATCCTTTGTGCTAACATACTATTGTTTTCCATATTTCACCTCTTTATGTGTTATAAATCCCATGATACAATGTTGTATTTTGTATTAATAGCTCCTTGCCAAAAACATTAAAAATTAGCTATTTATTAGTGAAATCCAGAGAAGAAAAAATGGTCACATATCATTTTTGATGTTCCTCCTTTCTTTCTGTGTATCTGGCTTTTGTCGAGTGTTATTTCTTTTCCTCTTGAATTCTTCCCTTGAATGTCTCTTTTGGTGTTTGTTGCTGGTAACTCATCGTTTTAGCTTTTATTCATTTGAGAGTATATTTCATATTCATTTTTGAAGCATATGTTCACTGGATAAAACTCTGAATTTATTTCCCTTTTTAGCATTATAAAGATGTTCCATAGTCTGCTAGTCTTCATTGTTTCTAGTGAATAATCAGGCCTTGTTCGTATGTTTGTTTCCGTGTAAGTAATATGTCCCGTTTTTCTGAAATTTTCTTTATCTTTGGTTTTCAGTAGTTTAGTTTCTAGGTGTGGTTTTCTTTGCATTGTTTCTAGTGAATAATCAACCCTTATTTGTATTTTTGTTTCCCTATAAGTAATATGTCTCTTTTCTCTGGAATTTTCTCTTTGTCTTTGGTTTTCAGTAGTTTAACTAGTTTCTAGGTGTGGTTTTCTTTGTATTTATTTGCCCTGCATTCTCTGAATGTCTTAAACCTCTTAGTTGATGTTTCTCACCGAATTCAGGTGATTTTCTTTTAAATTCTTTTGGTCTCTGAGTCACATTTTCCTGGTTATTTGTACAACTTATAATTTTTTTTATCATATATTGTATGTTGTGGATGATCAACTGTAGATACTCTGTATTTTATTTTCTTCCTCTGAAAAATTTTAATTTGGGGGGCAAGAAAAGTTACCTGCTGCATGCATTAAACTTGTGGAAACTCAGTTTTTACACTGTTAGGGGGAGAATGTTTTTTAATTTTGTTTTTAGTCTTAAGGCAAATTCTTACTCCTGACATATAGAATTTATTCCTAAGGTGTTGCCCCTCTGGAGTTTCAGTGGGAAGCCCCAGGTATTTATGAGTTCCTTCTAACTTGATAGAATTCAAATTCAAATTCTGTTTTCCTTGCAAAGGGCATCAGCTGAAGTGTCTTTTCAGATTTTCCAGATACACCGCTCTGTTTTTTATTGGGTTCATTTGAGTCTTCCAAATACATGGCAAGTTCAGGTGTCAGCAGCCACCTGTAAGTTCAAACTCTTGTCTACTGACACTTTAAGCCAAATAGACTGACTTTCTATTTGGATTCTGGCCACTCTATGCTAAGAAGACCAGGAAGTGTCTTCATGGGAAAAACTGTGAAAACAGAATTTAATTTAGTAAAATGCCTTTCATTCTAGAATGGAATCCACTTCAGTTTCTGCTTAATTTTGGTAGCTCTCAGGTATCTTTAATATCTATGGGTTTTTTTTTTCATACTTTTTTCAGAGTTTATATTTATTGTCTGTTGTAGGATTGGTCTGATACGAGCCATTCTGCCCTTACCAGAACTGGATTTTGTAATAGAACTTTTTGTGCCAATATTTTGCATATATCACATTAATTCTGTCTGACAAAATGTAAGTTTTCATGGACCTTTGAAGAGGTAGTCACTTTATTTTTCTCTATTCTTTATTAATTTACTGGTAATCATTGAGACTATTTAGTGGTAATTTCTCATTTAGTTTTCCATTTTGATCTCTTCTAGAACATATTTCTTCCATGTTATTCTTCTGCTTAAAAACCTTAAAGACTTCTTAACTTGGCATTCAAGGTGCTTAGCAAATCTGGTCCCTATTTACTTTTCTAATTTCATCTCTTAGTACTCCCCTCCTTTTTTTTTTTTTTTTTTTTTTTTTTTTTTTTTTTTTTTACATAAACCCAAGCCGTAGCTAGCTGCTTTTTATTCCTTAAAATGTCCTTTGCTGTTGTTATAACTGTATGCCTTTACTCACACTGATTTTCTAGCTTGAAATAGTTTCACATTCATTCATACCTGCTGGCAAATACTTACTTCTCTTTTAAGATGCTGCTTAAGCACCACTTCAACTCTGAAGCCTCCCTAATATTCATCTCTGTCCACACCAATTGTGTTAGTAGCTTCTTTTCCCTGCTCTAATAGTATTTTAAAATTACCTCTGTTAGCATCGTTTGCAATTTTTAATTTATGTATCTTCTCCCATTGGACCACATTCCTTAAAAGCAAAGTACATGTGTTATTTATCTTTGTATACCCCATCAAAATGCCAGGTATATATGAAATGTGTCAGAAGTGTTCATTGAATTAATACATAAATAAATGATTACTAGGCACATTATAGAATTAACCAGAGTTCCCCTTAGGGAGAACTTTATGTATGCACCAAGCACTCACTCATTCACTCTGATATCCTTGGAATTTACCCAGGAAGGGGCCTCTCCAGGATTAATTCAGGACCATTGCCAGAGGCTGTGATGGAGAAACTGGCCTTCTTTCCAACCCACCTGGAAAAACTCCATTTTGTCTTCTCTTTAAATCATTCAAATCACAGCTTTCTAAGGACGTATTTGCCTTGGCCATTTCTATTTTCTCTCTGCAGATTAACTATCTTTAATCTAACTGAAAGTTTGCCTTTACACAAACAGAGATGAAGGATGAATTAACCAATTTGAGCCTTCTAAGGGAAGTTGTACGAGCAGCCTCTCCTGGAGTACAGGGATCTTTTCCCTTGAAGCCTACTGTGGTGCTGTTGATCTCTTGGCCTTTCAGCAATTGTCATTTGGGACTATTGTTGCTGGCAATTAAAGACTCTTAGGTCAGCTGGAAAGCCATCTCCAGGTACTTAGCTGTAGGTCTAGGCTTCTTCTAACTGCTCTTCATGAAAAATCATATGCTGAGCTCACAAATGACTCCTCTGCTATTAAAAGAAGAAGCTGCCTCATAGAATTATTCCAAGTTCTGGATTCTGTTGCAGACTACTGGCTATTTAAGAATGAAATACTTGGTTTTTTACACTTAATGATGAATGGAGCTGTATGAAAGCATACGATATGCAGATTTTTAAAATTAATTATAACAAAGTGAATTTTAGACTTCAGAACACAGATTAATAGTATACCTTTTGAAAACAATTTATATAGTATGCTATAAAAGTTTTCTTATCTATTTAAAAGGGTTTTCCAAATATACAATTTCCATTTTTAAATTTTTGAATTTATACACACACATACAATCATATGTATTTCTACTGCGGCAACAATTCCTTAACCATTTTGTTTCAGAAGCAAAGTTTAGGGACACTTTCTAAATGTTCTTTTGACTTTGTAGCCTCTAATACTTTCTTAAAATTCGGAATCTAAGCTTAACTCAAAGCTAGATTGTAAATTCAAGTAATAGATAATTTTTCAGCTTTAAATGAAAAAAGAAGTAATATTGAGAGATGTTTTTTATGAAAATTTTCAAGAAATATTTGTTGAAAACATCTTTCTGTGTAGTATTCATATGGGTGCTTCAGTGAATTCCACATAAGTTTTATATGGCACAGTCACTTCAAAAAGACAGAATAGAGGAAACCCTCACATGTATTTGTGGGACATTTGTGGTTTATGTTACTGTATTTTCTGTATATTACCCAGGTGTTAACTCAGATACTATCAGTCTAGGGAAGGATACACTCCCTTTCCAGCACTTCAGTGGTGGTGGTGAAAGCAAAGGTGAGACTGTTTTCATATGCAAAGTTGGTTTGTTGTTTTCTTTGACTTTCTAATTAAGGACAGTGACCTCCTGGGTGTAGTTTGCATAGTCATAAGATAGCCTTAGAGTACCACAATTTGGGAGACAGGACAGTCCAAGGGCAAAAATAGGAAGCAGGGAGAAGGAAAAACAGGAAAACTTTGAAATGTTTTCCAAGTTACGATTTTGCAGAGGGATCTGAGCACTGCAATCTGTGTAGTGTTAAAAGTCACTGCTGTAGTTGATCACGTATCAGAATAAATTTAAAGTGTTTCAAACTTTGGCCTCCCTGAGTAAATCTGTTCTTCCCAAATCTTGGTTCATCTGATACAACCTTTCTAGTTTAGCTTAGGATGTCCCCATTCACTTTGTAATTCACTCCTTCTGAAAGAGAGACGAGGTGATGCACATGTGATCTAAAGCATTTTCTATTCTTCCCCTTCTTAATTCATGTTTTTGTTCTGTGCACTGTGCTTGAATTTTTCAACTTCTGGAAGCATTACATGTGAGTCCCAGAGACCTGCTGTGTAATCAATTCCCTGTCCTTCAGTTCCTGAAGATAATCTGTGATGTAGGAGGAAAGGAAAAGGTTAGAGCAGGCTAGAGGTCAGACTTGAGCTCTGTTCCTTAGAAAAACGTAGAAATTAGTAAAGTAGAAGACAGTAGTAAGGATATGTGAAGACTGTGGCAGGGTTAGGGTTAGAGTGAGAGATTGGGCAGATGTATGGCGTATCTGGGAGACTCAACTGGTATAGAGTAGAGAATCTAGGATGTTTATACTAAAGCCAGCGTCTAAAAATTCACCATGATCTCTGTCAGTCTTTAGGAGAGTAAAACTTCCCATTTACAATGAAATACATATTTTAAACAAAGAAATAAATGGAAACGGACTATTTGGTTTTGCTAGAGGTGGACAGAAAGCTACAACAGTAAAAGCAGGTCTCAAATGTTAATCACCTGTGGCATAGTAGTTAACTTAGAATAATATTGAAATGTTTTTGCATCTGACATTCTCCACAAACCTGTCTCCTTTTATGTGAATGCATGTCAGTATATAAATTGCTGAATCCATGTCAGTTGTAAAGTAATGGCACTGAGGGCATCATAAATTACCATGGTGATCCTCAGGAGAAGACACTGTCGTATCTGAATGAGTGTTTCACTTCCAGAGTAATGTATGCCTTCATCTGGCCCAGCAGTCAGCATATTGCCCTGTGTTGATGGATATTGTCAGCTGGAAGCTACACTACATTTCACTGCACAATAAACATGGCTGTCAAACCCATATAAAGTGAAATCAATTTATCCTGTATGGTCAGTGCATTTTAAATGAAATTAATGTACTGTGGGTATGGTGGCAAAAAGGTATCGTATTAGTTATGCATCTTGGGATCTAAGACTTTTCATGTAAAGGATCATTCTGTCTGGTAGGCCTAAAAGAAGGGCTCTTTATAAAATATGTTATTTCTGCACAATCTTCAGAAAGTAGCCTTTCTGCCCTCCTTCCTGTTTAGAAAGAAATTCATGTTAGCTAATCCCACCCCTTTATACTGCCTTTTGTTTGCAGTAAGTGATGACCATATTTACTAAATAATAGTGCACTGTAATGTTGTAATTTATTACTGGCTTTGACACAAATTTCTACTTAACCAAGGTATCTAAAAATAGAGTGGAAGGGCCAGAGATTGATTGAATCATGTTGGTCCTGTATATAATAACTTCACTGAGCAGAAAGGGTTTACTTTTTTCAGAAAATAGAAATGTTGGTTTTAATGTGTATTTTGCTTCTAAACTTCTGGGTAGAGGCCTTCCTGTTATGTGGTAGAAGCTTTGTCTGAGGCTATCAGTTTGACCACTTTACCTTTCATTATGGAAGTTCTCAATCTACAGGAGATATTCAGGAGTTGCCATATCACAAAGTATGCATCAGCATATCACCCTAGTAGGGTGCATGAAAACAAGCAAGAGCCATGTTCATTCATTCAGTCATTCATTAATGTAACACGTTTTACTAATTGAAATCCTATGTGCCAAGTACTTCATTGAATCCTAGGAATACAGCAGTGAATGAGACCCAGCCCTTGCTCTATCTTCAAGGAGCTTTCACCTAGTGTGTTACTAGAGTCAGCTCTTTGGAAATTATAAAACATCAGGAATTTAGGCATAGTTTCATAGATGTTAAAGAATTACCCTTAAACAACAGAAAAAATAGATCAGGAATCTTGAAATAAATGCCTCTTAATCTATGACTTTTGCATATGAGGTGAAAACCAAATAATCCTTGTTGAATGAATATTTTATTATCTATTATGTGGGAGATCCTGAGGATACAAGAATGAGTACAACATAATCAGTAACTTTAGGTATCTCATATTCCTGAGAGGAGTGGAAAGGAGGGAGATAGTCACATAAATAATAACTACTATGGGGCATGTCTCCTGAAAGCAAAAGGAGTGAGTGCAGCCTGGGGAGCATCATTGCAAATGCTGTTCCTTTAGCCTGAATTACCCTTCCCATCTGGCTTTACTGCCTCTCCCACTCACCTGCTGATTCCTGTTCGTTCTTCAAGACTCATGTTGGATATCACGTCTCCTAGGAAGCACTAGCTGACCATTCTGTCTGGTGCTCTTTTGGTGCCCTGTTATTGTCAATATTGTAGCACCTCTCACCTCTTTTGTTATATTCATTTGTCCTTACTCTGAACTGTGAGCTCCTTAAAGGCATGAGCTGTTTTATTTACCATGGTCTCCTTAGCACCTGGTATAAAACCTAGGTTATAGTAATTGTTCAATTAATATTTTTCATTGAATTAATTCATTCAATCATGAAACATGTCAACATTGAAGGATGAATGGGATTTAGCATGAAAGAGTAGGAGAGGGGCCTTCTAGGCAATGGAAAGAGCACAGGTCAAAACCATACTGTGAAAAAGAATTCTATTTGTAGGAAACATATAGAATGGTTGTGATCTGGGGAAAACAAGTCTAAAATGACAGGTAAAAGCATGCTTTTGAAAAAAGGAATTACAGCAGCAAAGTTTGCTATAAGGTAATGTCATTCATTGCTGTATCATCACCTAATATTGATTGTAGAAAATGTGGTAAAATTAATTCTTAGTATGTTTTTGAGGGCTACATCAGAAGAGCCTGTAGAATTGTCATTTGAACCTGTCTTCCACTTCCAGGAAGTCACTTAGAAAATAAGAGGAAGACCTGAGGAAAACAGCTGACCCAAGCTGTGTGACATTATCCACATAATAACGCTTTCCACTCATCTTGTTCTTCCTGCCCTGACATTACAGGAAGTAAAGCAATGAATGGCTCTGCAGCTAAACTACAGCAGTATTATTGTTGGCCAACAGGAGGTGCCACTGTGGCTGAAGCACGAGTCTACAGGGATGCCCGCGGCCGTGCCAGCAGTGAGCCACACATCAAGCGACCAATGAATGCATTCATGGTTTGGGCAAAGGATGAGAGGAGGAAAATCCTTCAGGCCTTCCCCGACATGCATAACTCCAACATTAGCAAAATCTTAGGTGAGTTCCGAAGCACAGCTAACACTGATCTCCCCTGTGAGTCTCATGAGTGCCACCAGGGTGGGAAGCAGGGACATAACTAGGATCCTAAGGCGGGGGGGGGCACAAGTTAGATGAAGATCAACCAGCTGCCGCAGGAGCCTTTGTCATCACATCTGCCTCCCTCATGCCACAACGTTGCATTTAGGTTTGGGAGTTATTATATCCACCAGGTGCCAGGGCAGTGCTGGCTAAACACTTATTTTAGAGACAAAACTATTTATAGTATGTGTTAATACTGGGAATTTAGCAACTCTTGAGAGGTCACAGGAATCATGCAGACAGGCTTTATCTCTTTTTACTGTGCAGTTCTCTTAAATTCATACGTTGCTATGAAATACTCATAGACCCTACAGATTTCTGCTTTAGTGTTCTTGGGTTCACGTATCCCATTGAAAGAATTCATCAAGGACTAGAAACCCAAAATGGTGTAAAATTCATGGAGTGCAGAACAGTGCCTCTGATGATCACTTTAAAACTTGTAAAATAAATCTACATTTATTTTAATAAGATGTGACTAGTTCAAATTTCATAGCAGTGAGCTGAACACACGAACCACAGGGCAGAGGCCCATTTTGTGGTGAATTGCCAGAGTGATTCTCTATTTCTCAGAATTAAACTCAAGCCTTGTTCTGTTAGTATAGAGCTTGCCTAGTGCAGATTGTACAGTTTGGAATTATTGTGCTCAACCGGTTAAACATATTTTATTCAACATGCAGCATTACAGTCAACATGTTTCCTCTTTAAAAAGGAAAAACACAGAAGGCACTGTTCTACTTAAGCTGTCACGATGTGACAAAATCTCAAAGGAAGCCATTTAAGAAGCAGAAAAACATTAGAGACTTAAACTGTGGTTTTAATTTTTTAAATGTTTTGTTCAAAAGTAATAAATATTTAACCTGAGTAAATATCAGTGATCTGGACATGCACAGATACACATGTTTTGTCACTGTATAAATAATTTAACTTGATTCTGAGGCATTTTGAGGCAGTGACCTCTAACAAAAATTTAAAATATACATAAGCTCAAATACTGGTGAAATGTTAAAAAATGTTTTTCTTGTTTTTCTTTTGATATTCTAATTTCAAAATGGTTGCTAAATGTCATTACAATTAAGTGTGGTTTTTATTTTTAGAACTTCAGAGTTATGCATAGGGATGTTACTCTTTTGCATGTAAATACCTTTCAAACCAAAAGTTCCTAATAGACACATTTTTTTTTCTAGTTAAACGATATTCTAAAAGAGAAAAAAATCAGACTTTTTGGCCTTATAGTTTTATATCTAACTTTGAGATTTTCATATTTTTCTGCCCTTTTAGTATCAGTATGTGTAAGCTTTCAGATAGGCACAGAACCTCTCTGTTTCCATTTTGGCAGCTGTGGGGAATCTACATTATTGGTGTGCATTCTGTGAAAAAAATATTAAGAATATAGTAAGTATATTCATTAAAATGTAAACTTTTAAGTGCAAGCATTTCAAGAGCACCAAGAATTCCTTGTTAATTGGGGCTTTAAGCTGCTGGAAGCCAGCAGAAGACAGAGAAGCCTATCTACATGGACCGTCTACACAACTTTTGCACAACAATCAGGAAAGAGCAGGGATGGATGTGCTATTAAAGCAGACCAGGATGTTGCTGGCTGCAGAGAGTATTTGTACAACTTTTCCATTTGTTTATGTATGAAAAATCTCCACTGAAGAATAGCTAACATCCAGTCTGCACAGCTGTTACCGCTTTATTCACCAGTGAGACACAAAAATGCAATTTGATACATGTAAAAAAACACATCTCCTCTTTGTCAAGTGTTTAGATAATTCTTTATAAACAATATTAGAGAAGTGAATACTTATCCTTCTTCCTGTATAAACCGTATTAAAAATTTTTGTACTTTTATTGGTACAGCTTTGAATGAGCGTTTATAGTACTTGAAAGTGGTATATATAATTCCAACGGTACCTTCCGGTTCTAAAGCTATAACTTCTTAAGTAGAGCTTAGGTTTTTTAATTACCTAGGCCCAGGGAGACATGTACACAGTAGTTTTTTATATATGGAAGGATTTCAACATCTGCTGACATCTTGTAAAATGATAGTTTCGCTAAAGATAGTTGGAGTTTGGGAGATGTTTGAATTTCTAGGACCAAGAAAGCTTTTCCTGAGAATCGTGTCATGCTCAAAAGTGTGCTTAGAAGATTTAGCCTTTTAAGCTTGTTGAGAGGATAGGCATGTGGATGGGAAAGACCTTGGTGTAGGCAATGATCTTTATGCAGCAAAGATATATTTTAAAACACTATAGTAGCATCAATCTTAAACTATTGAGAGAAATAATACAAGAAAGTATCATATGCAAAATTGTTCTTTGCACTATAGTCTAAAAGTCTAGGTGGGAGGGCCAGTGGTATGTGGTAATTGGAGCCACCCAGCACACAGATGAGTGAAGTGGTGTGAAGGTATATCTAATTGTGTTTGCCTGGAATATGTTGGCTTGACTACTTTGGTACTTAAGGCTATTTTAATTTCTAGGATCTCGCTGGAAATCCATGTCCAACCAGGAGAAGCAACCTTATTATGAAGAGCAGGCCCGGCTAAGCAAGATCCACTTAGAGAAGTACCCAAACTATAAATACAAACCCCGACCGAAACGCACCTGCATTGTTGATGGCAAAAAGCTCCGAATTGGGGAGTATAAGCAACTGATGAGGTCTCGGAGACAGGAGATGAGGCAGTTCTTTACTGTGGGGTAAGTATTCTTGAATTTAGCCACCTGGGCCTTTCTTTTGCAGTAAGTAACTGCAGGATGACTACCGGCACTATGTTTGGGAAGGAGATTAGGGAAGACGGAGGTTGTGACATACTGAAGGGGCTTGACCATGAGAATCTTTGCTGTGTCATAGGGGCACAGCCTTGCACCACGGCTTCTATTCAAATCAAGCCAAACCTGGAACAGCTCACTCCCAGCTGATCACTCCTGTCATTGTCTCCCAAGCCAATTTGACATGCTCGGTGCTCACACACAGAGTTTCTGGTAATTTATTTAAGCAGACATAGAGAGGAAAAAAAAAATCAAAACTAACCTTAAGAAATTCCCAGAAGCTTTCCAGCTTCTCTGGGTGGTGCTTCTGACTCTAATCACAATAGTCTGCTTTTGTTGTGGTATGTACCACAAGATAATTGGCCTTGACATTGGTTAGAGGACCTCATTTTTGGCTTAAGATCCAGAACTCCTGTTGCAGTAAATTACTCTGTGGTAGGAGAAGTAACAATGTGTATTTTCTTGCTTAAATCAAAAACTAGACATGCTTTTGATATCTTCAAGTCTGATTTCATGTCATTTTGTTTAAAAATTAGGTAATAGATTTCTGGTATAAATTTCGACTTGGCTGACGGGCTGTCTGCATTCAAAAGAGGCCCCTCATAACCACAGTAGTCAGGATAAGTGGGGATGCAGATGACTGTAGATTCCAGCATATCCAGACCTAGAAGCACAGCCGGGTGGCAAACCCAGAGGGCTGTTTGAGGCACAGACCTGAAGCAGCTGGACTCAGAGTAGGGAAACACTTGGGAAACAGCTTGAGAGAGAGAAATGGAGTAAGCAAGAGGGAAGCTGCATTTGCTGTGAACTAAGAGGAGAATTGAGGAGCTGTGCTGTGCTAGGGAATTAAGAGAGCTTCACTAAGAGTTATTTATTTTTAAGAGTACTTAAGAGGTAACCCCATGTAACAAAAAGTTGGTTTCAGAGCATGTGTTTAAAAGGAATAGTAAATAGACTAGGAAAAACAAAGCCAATGAAAGTAGTGTGGGTCGTGAATCTGTGCAATTCACTGTGGTGTTTTGGGGAGGAGTGTGGGCTTTGGAGTTTGACTCCTGGGGTTCACATACTGACTGTCCCATCTACCTGGGCAAGTTATTTAACTTCTCTAACTTCTGTTTTCTCATGCGTAAAATGAAACTAATAGCAGAAGCTATCTTGTGTGATTGTTGAGAGGATTCAATGAGGCAACGCTTTTAAAAGTACTTTATATAGTGCTTAGTACAATATCAATAAAGGTGAGCTCTAGCATTATCATTACTGTTTAATATGTATTTATTATCACAGTAAATGATATTTTATATCACACCAGATGATCAATGAATTTCTTTATACCACAACAGAACCTCTTAGAGGTAGAGAGAAGCTTAAGCCACTTTATTATTCAAAGATCCCAGTATGTTAATAAATGAAGACATGACAAAATAGGATTATCAAATTCCTCTATATGATAAATGTTTGCATTTGTAAAGGTAATGCTTTTAACGTGGAAAAGTGCAATGCAGTATAATTGAGCTATTCAGATGATAATTAGAGGTTTTATGAAAAGTACTAATTCATAGTCCACTTTAAGATTGTGTGATAAACATTCTCTTTTAATCCTGTTAGTACACCTCTAAGATAGTATATAATCTCTTTTGAACAATCCAAAGTTTAAGTTTGAGACCTTTTGTGATTCCTCCCCTTTTCCCCAGTCATGTTCCCTGTGTATGTAGTGATACATAGTGGGGCTGTTTCACCAGTCTGGAAGGCTACCAAAGGTACTGTTTTAATACCTTGACATAATACTTATTTGAAAATATGAGTTGCAGTGATACTATTGAATTTAGTTCCCTTTACTAAAGGATACATTAAAACAACTCTGGATCAAAATACCACAACATGTACCGTACATGTAAAATAAAACAACTTAATAACATCTATTATTTATTGACTACCTGCTTTATACTAGGATTTTAGATATATAAATCAGATAATTCTCTAAATAAGATAAAGAAGTTGAGGTTTAGAGAGTTCCTGTGGCTACAGAAAGGTGATAAAGAGCAAAGGTTCAAATTCAGGTCTTGGCCCCCATCATGCCAATTGACTGAGGAACTGTCCTTACCACTTTCTCTCAAAATATGCCTCATAGCCCTATGGTGGCAGTCATGAGTGTGACTGTGCCATCTGAGCAAGAGCTGTTAGCATTAGGAAAAAATGAAGTCTCTGCTTGTGGCATATGGTGCATAAAAAGAGCTTTGAAATTTAGAGACTAAGTATCCTGCTCTTGATAGTGTAGGAGAGTGCTTTACGGAAGGATCATTTTGGACTGCAGAACAGGGCTACTGAAGCGCAGACAATGATCAGAATGTCTTATTCTTTAATCTCAATGCTGAGCATTTTCCTCTGCTCAGCTTTGATAAAACTTGCTGCATAGAACCAGATGTTATTTCTGCTTAAGGATTTGTATTCTCTTTTAAGTAGCTGTAGTTGATAGATTATTAACTGCTTGAGGTTTATCTTTGAATATTGACCTTTATTAGATATGAGGTTATTATAAGAGTAGAGAGAAAAACAAACAAAAAATTCAAATATTGCTATTGACATCTTGATGGACTGGGTTGAGATCAATTTTTATAGCTGATTTTGAAAAGACATGCATAACTTTCAAGCCAATAAAAGTGCATGTACTGCTAAACATTTTCTTGCATTTTACTGACTGCACAACTGTGGCTGATGAGTTAGATTTTTTTTTATTACTTAACTATTATGAAATGAATTTATCAATAATATGGAATGTAGCAAAGTTAGCTCTTGCCTTGGTTTTAACCTCTTCAGTTTGCAGAATAAGTATCAGAATATTGTAACAATCCTGATAAGAATACTATTAATATAGAGGCAATATTCATTAGGGTACATATAGCTACAGTGATGTCTTCCCAAAGAACTATGACCAAATATACTTCCATTTATTTGAAACTTATTTGGTGTTTACCTATGAACGCATAGAGAATTATGCAGGTACATTCAGCCCTCCGCATCTGTGGGTTCTGCATCTGTGTATTCAACCAATTGTGTATCAAAAATATATATTTTTTAAATTCAGAAAATATTATATTATTGCTAAGTTACACTGTGTAGTTAGATCTACAGTGGTTGCATCTCTATGGAACATGTACAGACTTTTATTTTCTTGTCTTCATTTCCTTAACAATTCAATATAACAAGTGTTTACATAGCATTTACATTGTATTAGGTATTATAAATAATGAGATTATTTAAAGTATATGGGGGATGTGTATAGGTTATATGAAAATACTATACCACTTTATAAAAGGGACTTGAGCATCCTCGCATTTTGTTATCTGTGGAGGATCCTAGAACCAGTTCCCCATGACAATGATATAAAACTACTATAAAATATTAAATTTAGAGCTACTTTTTAAGCAATGATAAAGATACATTATTGAATACTTACTGTGTGCTATATACTCTGCTGAGTAGATTATACAGATTATTGCAAATACAACAAATTTACAAGGTAGGCAATATCATTCCCACTACACAACTGAAAAACACAATATTCAGAGATGTTAATTTGTCCAAGGCCTCACAGCTAGTTAGTGACAGAGCTGAGATGTAAACCAGGCTTCTGTGAATGTGAAATATATATCATTTCTACCAAAGGATATTGGTAAGGACATGACATTATGCACAGAGAGGCTGTACAGTGTAGTAGTTTAGAGCATCAATTCTGGAGTCAGACTATTCTGGCTCAAATACTAGATCTGCACCTCCTTGGCTGTAGGAACTAATACATGGCAATCTTTGTTCCTCTGAACTCGCCCTTGCCTTTGGGAAGCATTTGATCTCTCTCTACCCCAGTTTCCTCATATGTAGAATGAGAATGACAATACTGACAACATGACACATTCAGAACTCTTCTTGAAGACTGAGTAACTTAATATTTATAAAGTGTTTAGAACATTGCCTAGCATATGAAAAGCTCTAAATTCAAGTATATATTGTAATTCTAGAAAAATAATACTGTGTGCCAAGTATATATTTTATATTATATTAAAATAATTATTTTCAGTGCCTTGTGCTATAAGTGATTTGAACATTTGCCATTTTAATCTTAGTTTTAAAAAGGGTGAATCAATCCTATTTAAGACATTTACAAAATACAATTAAATTAGCATAGATTAGCCATGCTCTTTTAAGTATCGTCCTCCTATAAAGACCCTGGATTAGAAGATTCAATAGGTAAAGTGAACAGATTACTACTATTTCTGTTCCTTCCTGCAATATCAGCTACAGAGATATGTGATGTATAGACTTACCTCCTAATGAAACAAACTTCCTTGCTTTTATTTATACACTTTGAAGGGTCTCAAGGGTCAGCAAACAATGGGGCTTTGCCAGCATAAATATGTAGTTACTTTGTAATTGGCAAACTAGATTACACTCCAGAAATACTCCTGTAATTTGGAAGTCATGTAGCAATGGTGGGCTCTATTTTTACTTAGACTGGGAGGAAGGGTTCTTGGCTATCTCTGTTCACATCAACTGCATGTGTACACTTTTACAAACATCTACAAATTTTGTTTTGATGTGCACATTCATTATTTGTAAAGTCCAATACCTGACAGCTATTCCTGTTTGTGAAATCTGCAGTGTTTGAATTTCGACTTTGAAATTGATCTATAAAGGAAGGAAAAATGCTTTTTAGGAAAGTAATTTCTGATAGACAAAGCTTGAACCTGCTGGCTGGGTTTCTTATTTTGTTCATTGATTTGTGAGTCAATTGGTAAGGGCCTATTTGAAACCAGCTATGTGTCCAGCACTTTACTAAATTAATAAAGTACCTGAGACATTATTTCTGTACACATGAGTTTCAGAGAACTCTGTAGTTGGAGAAGCCAGATACATACATGAATAGATTAGCATATAATAATGTGTTATATATACACATACACAAGACATGGTACAGCATTGCATATAACATTTAATGAACTGCTAATCTTAATTTTATAGACAAGAGCAAATAAACCTCAATGGAAGAGAGATTATTATACATTATGGCCAAGTGTGGGACATTCTTAAAGAAGGGACTTGAAGTTTGGGTTGATCAGACTTATGGGAAATAGATTCCTGCTTTTGCATGGAGGAGAGCATGAATACATGGGGGGAAATGCGGATATATTTAATTGTAAAAAAAAAAAAAAAAAAAAAAAGGAGGCAGCTTAAGGCTTTTTCCTGGCAGTAAAGAAAATGTAAGATGGGTAGGGTGGAGCAAGATTTTGGAATCCACTGAAAGCCAGGTTTCTTCAATTGTAATTAGCTATGCACAGTTAGTTTTTTCTTTTTTAGTCTCTTTTTAGTCTCTTTTTATGCTGATAATGATAATAAGAGAGCAAGATCAGCGTGATGGTTACCTTCTGATTTTGCATCCACAGAATTAGTTGCAACTTAGAAGGGGCCTCAAATGTTATATACTTCTTTTTTTTTTTAATATATATATACTTTTTATTGCATTTTAGGTTTGGGGGTACATGTGAAGAACATGCAAGGTTGTTACATAGGTACACACATGGCAGTGTGATTTGCTGCCTTCCTCCCCATAACCTATATCTGTTATTTCTCCCCATGCTATCCCTCCCCAACTCCCCACCCCCTGCTGTCCCTCCCCTTTTTCCCCCCGACAGACCCCAGTGTGAGATGCTCCCCTCCCTGTGTCCATGTGTTCTCATTGTTCAACACCCGTCTATGAGTGAGAATATGCGGTGTTTGGTTTTCTGTTCCTGTGTCAGTTTGCTGAGAAT
>PVKV010030101.1:0-22701 GCA_004027835.1 Alouatta palliata | reverse complement strand
ACCAACCAACCAACCCACTCACCAACCAACTAACCAACCAACCCATCCACCCACCAACCAATTAACCAACCAACTCACCCATCCACCAACCAACTAACCAGCCAACTCACTCCCCCCACTCACTAACCAATCCACCCACCCACCAACCAACTAACCAACCAACCCATCCACCAACCAACCAATTAACCAACCAACCCACTCACCCCCATCACCAATCAACAAATCACCACCCCCTACACAAACAGCTTTTGGTTGCATACAACCAAAGCTGTTGTTGAGTGGGAAGTGTTGTTGAGTGGTGATTGTCTAATTAATAATCTGTTTTATTCTTTTTCAGATTACCTTGCACAGATTACATAAAGCTGAATCATTTGGGGGAAGTTTGCTAAAGACACAGAACGCTAAGCCCCATGTCATTCTTCCTGAATCAGAACTACTGACTGTGGTGCTCAGGAATTTGCATTTTTAATAGGTTTTCCCCAGGTGATTCTAATGAATGCAATTTGAGGACTGTTTAGTGTGTGTTGGCTATACCTGGAGCTTTGATGTGCTGCAGGGATTAGAAGATTTTTCTTATTTTGAGCTTCCCATTTTGAAATAGGTCCATTCACTTTTTTTTTTTTTTTTTTTTTTTTTTTGAGATGGAGTCTCACTCTGTCCTCCTGGCTGGAGTGCAGCGGTGCGATCTCAGCTCACTGTAACCTCCGCCTCCTGGGTTCAAGTGATTCTCTTGCCTTAGCCTCCTGAGTAGCTGGGACTACAGGTGCCCATCACCATGCCCAGCAAATTTTTGTATTTTTAGTAAAGATGGGGTTTCACCATGCTGACCAGGCTAGTCTCGAACTCCTGATCTCATGAACCGCCCGCTTGGGCATCCCAAAGTGATAGGATTACAGGCATGAGCCACCACGCTCAGCAAGTAGATTCACTTTTACATGACAAAGAAAAGACTTTGTCACTCCCCCCATTCATTAGTCACTTGGGAACAAAAGTCATGCGTCTTCGAGGCTGCCATGGATTTCTCCCCAAAACACGTTGGCAGGTGTAAAATTATAGGATGAATCCATCCCACATGTGTGGTCTGCGTCACTGGCTGGGTTTGATCCGCTTGCATGCCTGTGTGCTGCTCTGTCTAGACTCTTCAATATTCCAGCCACATTTTGTGCCTTAGAATGAAGTTTCTGTCAAGATATTGATCTACATTTTTGTTGGGGTGCAGGAGCTTTATTGTATGTTCTCAGGAACTTCTCTGGGTGGTGTAATAATATTGTGAAAATACTTCTTTAGCGTATCTTTAAATCTTCATATTTATTTTGAAAAAATTGAAAAATTTAAAAACATGCACTCATTTTTTTGTACCATCTAGAATTAATCACTACTAGTATTTTGACATATTTGCTTCCTATTTTTAATTAAAAATTAAAACATTGCAAACATAGCTTATGTCTTTGTACTTACCAGATCTACCACCTCCACACCCTTCTCATCTTCCCCAAAGCCACCTACTCTCCTAAGCTTGGCACATATCCCTCTATTCCATTTGAAAATAATTTAAATACATATATCCACATGTAAACAGTATCTAGTATTGTTTTTGTGTCTTCAAAAACTTTACACACACATGGCACGAACTTTTTCTTATCATTCTGTATCTTGTCTTTCTCACTCAGTCTTTGGCTTTTGAGTCTATGCAAACAGCCATGTGTGGATCTAACGCATCTCTTTGAACAGTTGAACTGTCCTCCCAGCAGTGTCCTTAATCGCCATGTCTTTCTCTGATTTGGAATCCAATCCAGGGGCACTCGTTGCCTTTGGCTGTCCTGTGTCTTCAGTCTCTTTAATTTGGAGCTGTTGCTCATCCTCTCTCCAAGTTTATGATGCTGAGATCTTTTAAGGCACACAGGCCAGTTTTGTAGAATGTCCCTCAGTCTGAGTTCATCTGAATGTTTCCTCAATGCTACAGTCAGGTGATTCATGTTTGGCAGGAGTCCTGCATAAGTGATGCTGTGATCTCAGAGCCTCACATGAAGAAGCTCCTGATGTCACTGTCTCTTACCCTCATTTCCCTTAACAGTTGTATGATTGTCGCATTTCATCCTGCCAGTGTGGCAGAATTACTCCAACCCCGGCCCTACTGATGGCTTTTATCCACAACTTTCGTTTTCTAGAGTTAGATCAATTGATTATAAAGTTCACTGGGAAGAACAAACAAACAAGCATAGTCAGGAAGACGCTACTGCTGCTGATTTTAGTTGTAGTGATGTTTTTCTTAAGTGTCCATGGATTTGAGTGTCCAGGTGAAAGTGTTTAGGCAGGAATTAGACGTGTGAGGCTGCAGCCCAGCGGTCCTTAAGGACCCAGGGGGGTGGAGTGAAACCAGGAGGGCCTGGGCTTTCCCTGGAATTGCTGGACTTTTCCAGAAGGATTGTGGAGTGCGGAAGTCTCTAGGAAAGACCAGTGTAGAAAGAGGGTGTCAGTGGGTGGGCGAGTGGCGACGGAGGGGAGGGAGAAGAGGAGATGGAGGCAGAGGATGAAAAACAGCAGAGAGGAAGGAGGAGACCCAGGGAAGAGCAATGCTGCAGGAAACAAGGGTGTGGAGGGTTTTCTAAAGGAGCTGATGAAACCAAGCAGCTGAGATTCTGGAAATAATTAATGACTGAACGTTTTGTCTGGAAACTGGCGGTGAGTTCATTCATGACCAGTGGCATGGTAGGATTTGAAACCCAGGTGCATGAGGTGAAAGTGTGAATGAGATTACCAGAGATAACTACTAAATACAATGTTTTGGTGACTCTCTTCCTAGATGTTTCTCTCTGGCTGTGCACATGTGGCCTCTATTTGCGTACATTGCAAGTGAATGCATCACACTAGAACAATATTCTATAATCTGCTTTTTCCATTCAGCAATATAGTGTGAAACTCTTGAAGTCATGTCTTAGTCAACTTTCTAAGTCTGACTTAATGCAAGAAAAACTTGGTGAATCAGACGGCTTCATTCACTCATTTAAATATGTGACGCGTGCTTCCATGTCTGGCATTATTCTGGATGTTTGGGTGAGCAAAACAAAGATCCCTTCCTGACAGAGCTTCCATTCTAGACACATAATCAACAGTCAGCTTATGAAATACGTAGAGGGGTGGTGAGTGCTATGGGGGAGAAAGAGTGGTCAGGATAAGGGGGGCCTGGGGGATAGAGGTACGTGGTCACAGGTTGCAGTCTTAAAAACAGTGAGGGGGCTGGGCGTGGTGGCTCACACCTGTAATCCCAGCACTTTGGGAGGCCGAGACAGGAGAGTCATCTGAGGTCAAAAGTTCAAGACCAGCCTGGCCAATATGGTGAAACCCTGACTCTACTAAATACAAAAAATAGCCGGGCGTGGTGGTGTGTGCCGGCAAGCCTGTAATCCTAGCTAATCGGGAGGCTGAGGCAGGGGAATCGCTTGAGCCTAGGAGGCAGTGGTTGCAGTGAGCGGAGATTGTGCCATTGCACTCCAGCCTGGGCAACAAGAACAAAACTCTGTCTCAAAAACAAACAAACAACAACAACAAAAACTACCAGTGACGGGGAAGAACTCATGAGAAGGTGAGATATAAGTAAACTGGCAGGAGGTGAGATGTTGGGAGGTGCTGTCCATCCAGAGAGGTCATGATGGAATGACGCAGGTAGGTGGGGTGGGGGAGGGCAGGTTGGATAGAGAGGCTGTGATGGAATGACGCAGGTAGGTGGGGTGGGGGAGGGCAGGTTGGATAAAATGGTGGCTTTTCACCCAGAGAGGTCGAGGTGCCCTTTAGACATCAGAAAACGAGATGTCCTTTGGGGAATGTATTTGTGTGTCTAAAGCCCTTGAAAGATGTTTGGCTTGGAGAAAACGGCTTGGAAATTTTGTTAAGATTATGTGGAGCAATGCTTGGGCTCTAACCCCAGAATTTCTGATTCAGTGGGTTGGAATCAAGGCCTAAGTATCTGCATTTCTCACACGTTTCCAATGGATGCTTCTGGTCCAGGGACCAAACTTTGAGAACAGCTGGGGTAGAGCAAAGGAAGCTGAGCTTGGAATCTGTAGACAAAGGGAAATGGATGAAGAGGGCCTTGGATGAGGGGTGGGGAGTGGGGGTGGGATAGAAGGGGCAGGGCATAAACCAGAAGGAATAGGTCATAGAAGCCAAAGGAGGGAGAGTTACAGGGAAATGGGATAGGGCAGCGGAGTGAAATACTCTGGCAGATGGATCAGAGACGTGCTTGCTGAGTTTAGTCGTTGGAAAGCTGTTTTGGTGGTTTGAGAGTGAGAAGAAGCTGGTTCTTGATTGGCAAGCGAAGGAGCAGCTGCTCTGAAGACCAAGGGGCTTGAGGTGAGATATTAAACAAGGACTGTCTCTGATTCATTATCGTGATTGCTTGCTTCTTTGAAGTGAATAGTGACTAATAGTGACTACACTTCTCTAAGACACAATTACCGAAGGAAAAAAAGATTTCTGCTAGACTGATGGGCTTAAGCCTATGTTGCCTGATGGTAATTGTTGTAGCAATTAGAAAGGACATTTTACTTAAACCCATCTTGTAAGGTAGGACAGGTTTTTCATATTTGTAGGATAATTGATTCCCTTGAGCAACTAATGCTTCTTATACAGTCACAAAAATTTCAATCCACTAAAACGGACCATTGAGAATGGATTCAATCCATATTTAATTATAATATATGTGGATAGGACACGTACTATAGGAAAAGGTAGCAGAAGCTATTAAGTGTACAGCAGTTTAAAAATGTAATTAAGCAATGAGGTACTGTCAACCGGAGGAAAAATCGTAAAGCAAAATATTGGCAGATTTTACTACCTACAAAAAAGTCTTAGTATCCCAAACATGTTGTATACAAAAATAAAAATAAACACATAGTGTACAAATGTTAAAACATTTAAAAATATGCATTAGATACATGCAGTAAAGGGTCAATATCTTTATAAGATTAAGACCAACTCTTTGAAATTAGCAAGAAAAACACACAAACACTGCAATGGGCAAATGACCAACTGACCAGAAAAATTCTCAGATGAAGAAATAAAAATTGCCAATAAAGATTTTTAAAATTGCAGTTAATATTCTTGGGGATTTAAGTTAAAGTAATATTCAAATTTTCACCTTTCAAATGGACACAGATGAAGAAAAGTGTTAAAACCCTGTAAAGTATTCAGACTTGATAGTTGTGTAGGGAGTTTTTTGGAGGGAAATATTATTTTTAATTCTGAAAGTTTGCAGTAGGTTTAGAACAGGTAAAAAATCAACCAGAGGCAACCTAAATATGCAATAATAGAAAATTGATCATCAAAATTATGAACCAGCTTGGAAGTGGCCTCCCTTACAGCCCTGAAAAATGATGGCACAGAGGAGAATGGGTTGGCAGGAGGGGGTGGCCCCTCTCTTTATCTCTTGGGTTAGCTTGTCCTTCCAGATGCAGTTCAGGGCAGCCACCTTTGACTTTTAGGCAGCTTCTGCTTTGCTGAGCACTAATGGAACTCATGTTAGTGGAGACTTGTTCATTGTGTACACTAATGACTTATTCATATATATATACACACACACACACACACATGTGTGTGTGTGTGTGTGTGTGTGTGTATATATATATATTTTTTTTTTTTTTTTCTTTTTGAGACAGAGTTTCATTCTTGTCACCCAGGCTAGAGTGCAGTGGCACAATCTTGGCTCACCGCAACCTCTACTTCCTGGGTTCAAGCAATTCTTCTGCCTCAGCCTCTCGAGTAGCTGGGATTACAGGTGCCTGCCACCACGCCTGGCTAATTGTTGTATGATTTGTTCCTCTCTCTGTTATTTGTAATTGACAGTGAGCTTTTTCATTGCGGGGATCACATCTTACTAATTTCTCATAAGTTATCTCCCCCACCTCCCCCATCTCTCTGTCCCTAGCACTGTGCTGGGTCCATGGAAGTACTCGGTCCAAGTGTGTTGAAGAAATGAAGATGGAGGAGGCAATGCAGTTCTTTAGCAATGTTCGAAGCGCGGGACCTGGGATCTAGGATTTACAGGCTGGGTAGCACTCACACACTCTGCAGCTCAGAATCAGCTGGGGTGCTTTTGAGATAAATGATTCCCAGGCTCCAGCTCATACCACTGATGGGTCTACAACTCTGTACAGATGCTCCTTGACTTAGGGTTTCATCCCAATAAACCTCTCATAAGTCAAAAATGGATTTAATATTTTGATAAACCCATTGTAAGGTCAAAAAATTATAATTCGAGCCAGCATTAAGTTAGGGACTTGTCTGTATTTTAAAATTTGCAGTTGAGAATGACGCAGGCAAACCAGTTCCATCAGTTCAGGTTCAAGAGCTGCCCTGAGGAAGCTCTGGGCTGCACAGATGCTGCATCAAGCTGGGTAGCAATGGAGGAGCCCACAGGAAGTGTGCACAGGCATGTGGGCAGGTGCATGGGCAGGTGTGTGGACAGGTATGTGGGCAGGTGTGGGACACGTATGTAGAAAGGTGTGTGGGCAGCTATGTGGGCATGTGTTGGGCAGGTATGTGGGCAGGTGTGTGAACAGATATGTGAGTAGGTGTGTGGACAGGTATGTAGACAGGTATGTGGGCAGGCGCATGGGCAGCTATTCGGAGTCTGCAGGATGGTATGGATGAGCAGCTCGTAACTTTTGAGCTGGGGTTCCTTGATTCAGCCCTAATCGTGTGCCCTGAGTCTCTAAGGAGAGGGTTTCCGGACAGGATTTGAGGTGGAGCTAAGAAGTTGATGGGGATCTATCCTTCCTAGCGGAGAAGTGTGAGATGAGAGGAAACTGGTCTGCTGAAAAGTCTGGAAGTGAGAGGACCCAGAGTCTGGAGAACCAGTGTGGTGAGCAGCTGGGGAGAATGGGGGGGTCAGATCACCCCTCATGCCTCTCTAGTGACGCTGGTGCCCATGAAATGCTCTAGGGCGGCTTCTTGCCTTTGGGCTTCATTTAGGTGACAACAATAAGAGTAGAATTGCAATACTTACTGCAATTGCAGCCCAATCTCTGAGCAATTATTTTTAATCTCCCTGATTACTCTGGTCCAGTGTCACAGGTTACTTGAGTAGTTTAACCATTTGCTGTCATGGAGGTGAATCACTCACTACAATCTCTGTTCCCATTCCCGGGGTACTGCCACGGTCTAGTCTGGGGAAACTAGGAGGGGTGTGGGATGCGCACGGGCTGGGGGTCCACAATTTAGTGTGGATGTGAGTGGCTGCAGAGAGGAAAGTCTTAGAGCTTTCATTAGAGTCTGACACTTAAACCCCAAAAGGTACAAAGGTTTGGGGAACTCTTAATGCATGGTGCGTTTATAGTATTTGGAGGAGAAAGGCTGATTTTTGCCTTGTTTAGGAGCTGCCAAAGAAACAACTTCATGAGCTGGGGTCAAGCCAGAGCAGGAAGATCCTTGGTCTCTGGGGCTCCTCCTGGGAAGTATAGCTCTGGGATGCCTAGACAGTAGTCTCTAAGAGCCTTTTGACTCTGAATTGAGGCCAGCTTCTGTGGCATCTATCATGCAAGCCTTCTGGGTGCTTGGCCCGGCCCTTCCTCCTCCTTTCCTCTCCTGCTCAGCTTCTCACACTACCCAGCAGCCAGGCTAGACAACCACTGTTCACTAAATGTGCTTTTCCACCTGTTTTCTTCATGAGTGCTGGAGCCTGTCCTCCAGAGCCCCTCCTTACCACTAACATTCCTAGCGCCAAGGTTCAGTCGAAGGCCACTACTTTGAGCCATCTTCCTGCATCCCCATCACGGAATGAACCCTTCTCTTCCTCCAAACTCCTTCCATAGTCTGCCTATTCCTCTTTTATCTCTTCCCCTATATTGCCGGGAGAAGCAGGGTTGTCCCTGCCTTCACTCCTGGACCGTGGTGAGCTCTCCCATGGTGGGGACACGAATTCAAGCTTCTTTGGGATTGGTGCCCCTTCTATGGTGGCTGGCACACACTGCCTGGGACACAGTTGAGGCCTGATGGAAAGGAGCTACCGTGGGTAAGGTGGGCAGCGTAGGAAGGTGAGGAGGATGGAGAGGGTGGGTTTGGGTGAGCCTGGCCGTCATGGACTTGGTCTGCACACCCTTACCTCTGAGCACTGCCTACATGTGTAAGGTACCAAACACATTTTCTTTTTCATTTACAAACTTTTAAGTAGACAGGCAAGTTCCCTCTACTCTAAATTATTCATGCTTGTTTCAGCATTCCTCTACTTCCCCTTGGTGATGACTCTTGGAAGAAAATGTGGAGAATTAACTTTGCTTTGAGCTCACGTTAGAGCTTGGGAATGTGTTTAAAGTGTGATTTTGGAGCTCTTCACGATAACGCTTTCTTCCTTTTTCGAGAAATGAGCAAGTGCCTAAGTTAGTCACATTCATTTTTTCTTGCTTAAAGTGCAAATTTTTACAGATTTAGTTTGCTGCTCCTTTTCTTGGTGAAAACGAAAACGTACAACTCAAGAAGGGTTTTGAAAAAAAAATGCATCTATTACAGAGCCCCCAAAACCAAAACAGTATTTTCTTTTCGTTTCTTTTTTTGAGACAGAGTTTCACTTTTGTTGCCCAGGCTGAAGTGCAGTGGTAAGATCTCCGCTCACTACAACCTCTGCCTCCCGGGTTCAAGCAATTCTGCTGTGTCAGCTTCCCAAGTAGCTGGGACTACAGGCGCCCACTACCACACCCGGCTACTTTTTGTGTTTTTAGTAGAGACTGGGTTTCACCATGCTGGCCAGGCTGGTCACGAACTCCTGATCTCAGGTGATCCACTCGCCTCGGCCTCTGGGATTATAAGTGTGAGCCACCGCACCAGGCCTGAAACTGTATTTTCTGATTTAGCCATGGAAATTGACAGATGCTTTTCCTTGTGTGTTGGCTAGGTTTTCCCAAGGTGTTTTCCATGACATCTAATAAGGCACATATTCCTTTTCTTATCCCAAGTCACTTTATCAATTGCAAATGAAGAACAACCCTGGACCACCATCAACGTGGCGACTCTTGTGGCGGGCCTCGTGGTCTAGTGGCCGGACAGAGAGGAGAATGGTTTTCCTCGTGGGCCAACTCGTCTCCTTTGCTACTGCTTCCTTGCTGAGACACATCGGTAGGTTTGTAACAGTGGGGTACCTATGTGTCAATGTGCTTATCATAGTCTTGTCACCAGCTTGTCACACTGAGACCGAAAATGTTTGATCTTTGTGTGATCTCTTCTGCTTCCTCCTTCTCCCCAGTACTTTTGCTGGGGCAGAGTACAGGCATGGGGCATGATGCTCCCACATTCTGAGAGCTGACATAGACCAAAGGCTTTTTATAGAGGAAGAAATGAAAATCGATGATTTTGAGCATGAAAGTAACATGATCTAATTTAAGTTGAAAGTAGATTGGAGGGGACAGAGCAGAAAGAGAGAGCCCAGGTAGAAAACCTTGCTAGTCTGGGAGTGGTGCTTCCGACTAGTGTGGCAGTGGTGAGCGGGAGAATTGGTCAGACCCTGGGTATATTCGCAGATGGAGTCAGCATGGCTTGCCAATGGATTGGATGCAGGGAGTGAGAGAAAAGAGAAGGGTTAAGAGGGAGGTCATTGTTTTGCCCTGATCACCTTGGTAAATGAGCTTGCCCCTTCCTGATAGCGACTTGCTGGTGGAGAAATGGGTGAGAAGAGTTAAAACAAGAGTTCTGTTTTGGACAGGGAAAGTTTGAGATGCTGATGTGGCATCCGAGAAGGAGTGAGGAGTAGAACATTGGATGGGAGGGCGAGGAAGACCAGGGAAGGGATGGGGGCAGGACCTTTGGATCTGGTGACGCGGAGTTCTTGGTGATGTTAACCAGCTTGGATTCAGAGGAGTGATGAGGAGAAGACCTTGTTGGAATGAAGAGTGAGGGGAGGGTGAGGAGGTAGAAGTGCACACGAAGACAGCTTTTTAAAATTTTTTTTAATTTTTGAGATGGAGTCTCATTCTGTCGCCCAGGCTGGAGTGCAGTGGCACCATCTTGGCTCACTGTAACCTTTGGCTCGCTGCAACCTCTACCTTCCAGGTACAAGCGATTCTCTTGTCTCAGTCTCCTGAGTAACTGTGATTACAGGTACCCACTGTTGCACCTGACTAATTTTTGTGTTTTTACTATAGATGGGGTTTCACCATGTTGGCCAGGCTGGTCTCCAACTCCTGACCTCAAGTGATCCACGCACCTCGGCCTCCGAAAGTGCTGAGATTACAGACGTGAGCCACCACGCCCAGCCTGGACAGCCCTTTTCAAGAGCTTTGTCATAAAGAGCAGGGGAATGCGGCAGGGTTGGAAGTGGGGTCCACAGACCATCAAGCATATCTGGACGATTTCCCCACCTGGGCTCCAGGCCCTGCCTGCTGGCTGCTTGTTCCCCCCAGCGACTCATAATGGCTCATGCCCATGGAACCTGCCCTAAGACAGGTGGTGATGTGCGTAGTTGGACTTCAGTGAGGCACCTCATTAAAGCTGACACAGCCGCTGTAATGAAGCCACGCTTCACGATTCACAACCCCCTGCCTAAAAATAACAACGCTGTGGAACCCTTGCCCAGCCCTTTGCCAGCTAATTAGCCCATTCCTGCCGCTTAACGACTTGATTTATGTAGCTCCTCCCTCAGTGAGGCAAGCTCCGAGGTAAGGAAGTGCGGAGACCTTGGGTGACCCGCCGAGGATATCCCAGATCTGCACTGGGTTCAAGGTCCACACCCTCTTTTCCTAACTTGCTGATGGCTCCTTGAGCCATGGAATGAATGGTCCTGTCTCTGTTCAGTTTCTGGCTGGGTGGTCAGGAAGCTGTCCTTCCTTAGGGAAGAAAGAATATGCTGCAAATCCTGTGAGCGGAGAGTAGCAGGAGCTAGAGCCTGGGGCATGGGTTGCAGCCGTGAAGAATTTTGGAAAGATCTGTTCAGTGAAAGGGCCAGGTGGAGCTGCGCTGGCTTCAGCTGGAAGCTCGGGTGTGAGTGTGCCTTGCTGTGTTCCTGCCCCTCCCCGCTGCTTCCCCATTCTCACCCAAGCCATCACATTCTAATAAGATCAAAGGGTGAGCTTCATTGCTGGTTTTTTTTTTTTTTTTTTTTTGACATGGAGTCTTGCTGCGTCCCCAGGCTGGAGTACAGTGGCACAAACTGGTCTCATTGCAACCTCCGCCTCCCTGGACCAAGGGATTCTCCTGCCTCAGCCTCCTGAGTAGCTGGGATTACAGATGCATGCCACCATGCTCAGCTAATTTTTGTATTTTTAGTAGAGATGGGTTTCACCATGTTGGCTAGGATGGTCTTGATCTCTTGATCACGTGATCCTCCCGCCTCGGCCTCCCAAAATGCTGGGATTACAGGTGTGAGCCACTGCATCCGGCCCATTTCTGTTTTAAAAATTTCATGTATTCATTTACTCTTCCATCTTGTTCTAAAAACAAGAGAGGCTTCCCCAGAGTCAGGGCTATGAAGGGCAAGGTGCAGCCGGCTCCCAGGCCAGGCAGACTATGGCACCAGGGCAGCCAGGTCAATTCCCTGGACCAAATCCCTCTCAGAATTTCTGCCCTTCCCTGCAGCTCAGGCTACTGAATTGCATTCATGGGGAAAATGCTGCTGCTCCTGTTTAGCTGGGAGCTGGCTCCTCTCACTGGGTCAATCAGAGGCTGATGGACAGCAAGAGAAGGTGACATTTGGAGTGTAAAGTAGACACCGTCCCACCCCTCTGTGGGGACTTTCGCCTGTTTAAAAGAGAGCTTCCCAGCACTGCTAGTAGTATCTGTGTAGGTACATAAATAACAGCAAGTCGTTGAAGTCTCATGTGCCTTGAAGATAAAGTTGAGAAATTCTCATATTACAAATGAAAAGAGACCTCCACCTTGTGTTGTCCAAGAGTCTTGGGGCTTTCCTGGCTGAGCTCTGCTTCTAAACACTTCTGGGGGAGGGAGGATGGAGGATGTCAGCTTCTGCACAGTCCCTGGCTCTGCTGTCAGTGCTCCCGCCTCCCTGCGTGGCTGGAGGAAGCAGCCCTGCCTTGCATGATGTGCCTGGCTCTGCTGCAAGGGTGCCCATCAGTGTCCCTGCCCTGCTGTCTTTGGTGGGGCCCATTCCTGGGCTTGTGAGTTTCCAGCTGTCTTTATTTCTGACTCCTTTGTTCTGCCCTAGTGGCTGGAGTGGGGGCATCTTCCTGAATTAGCGCTTTCCCCCCACACAGCGCCTCCCTTGCAAGATGGGCCTTCTGACTCAGACCCCCTTCCCACAGAAGCTCCCTCCTCAGCTCCTTGGAGCCTTTTCCTGCTGGGGAGACTCAGGAGGGGTGCTAAGGGGAATCCTTAGGAGATGCCTGAGTGTACAATTGTACCCTCTCACTGGACAGATGAGCCTAATAGATGGGGATACTCTTCTTCAGTAAGCAAGGTCAGGCTTGCAAGCTTTCTCAGGCTGTTTGTGGTGGATCCCAACCAAGGAAAGAGAGGTGCAGCCCAGAAACCAGACAGGGAAATTTGTTTAAACATCTTGCTTCTGTTCTTCCCTTCCTCCCTTCCTTTCTTTCATGTAGACGCCTCCATGGACAGGTTAGGAAGACCTTATCTTTGCATCCCAAAGAGGAATAAAGAAAGTTAACTCTGGAGTTTTACGACAGCCGTACAACTTTGTTCCAAGGTATGGAGAGAGTTTCAGAACATCCCCACCTGTTCACTGGAAGGGAGCCCTGTGGTCCCTGCAGGGCACACAGCGGGGTCATCCCTTCTCAGTCACTGAGTGGCAACCTTTAACTCTCAAAGATACTCCCCAGGGCTCAGGCCACCCCCAGTGTCTATAGGCAGGAGTCAAGGGTGGGCTGGCAGCTTCTGCAGAGGGCATGAAGTCTTGTTTGCTAGGGAATGGAGGGCACAGAAAACCCCTGGCTTCTGTCCATGGTGTCCAGAAATGTTTGTTTTGCTGCACTAACGTGTTGGGGGCCCCTAAGAGGAGACAGTGCCTTGTGGGCAGATGCTGTGACTGTGACTGTTTCAGTGTGTCAGAGAGAAGAGGCTCAGGTCTCAGGACCTTTCCCCCAGGCTTGGTGGAACCATCCAGAGGGTCCCGCTGCCCTGTCCCCAAGGCCATGGCTAGTTGATGGCACTCCTTCTGTGGCGTTGGAGAGGCCTCTCAAGAGACTTTTCCGAGGGCCTGTGAAGTCAGTCCAGGGTGACGGAGGTGGCTGCTGTCCACAAGGTCAGAGAATAAGCTGCAGTGTTAACAGCAGTCCTCTTGCTGAACATTTCAGAGTCCTCTCCCCCAACCTGGCCCCTGCTAGAAAAAGACAGCAGAGAGTAGAATATCGTTAACTTCCCTACAGTCAGTTGACAATTTGTCAGAGACAAGGGCTTTGCAAACCACTTAAATCTCAGCCCTTTGCCCTGCAAAAGAGCAGCCGATGGCCTCTGAAGGCAGATAACATTTTGCTAAATGAGTGGACATATTCACAATTTTAAGCCCTGTAACCACACAGGTGATGCTGCTGGCAGAGTATTCCCTGCTTGCTATGCTCACTCTCTCCAGAGGTAATTTTCTTGCTGTGAAAAACAGGCTGTGATTAACATATGAAGAAAACTTAGTCAATGACTGATGAAACTGAGCGCCCGTCCTGCTTCCGTCACTCTTTCTACAGACGTTAATTCTGATCTTGGCTGTTACTGACCCGGAACAGGGAAATTGCCTTCTCCTCTGCTGCCTTCCCCATGGAGCCTCATAAATCCTGCACCAAGATCTTCACTGCTGAGGAATCTTGTTCCCGTGGAGTAAGGGTTGAGCATTTCTCAAAGGACACTGTGGAGGCCGGGAATGTTGTCTCATGCCTGTAATTCCAGCATGTTGGGAGGTCAAGGCAGGTGGATCAGGAGTTCAAGACCAGCCTGGCCAACATGGTGAAACCCTGACTCTATTAAAAATACAAAAGTAGCCGGGTATGGTGGTGCACACCTGTAAACCCAGCTACTCAGCAGGCTGAGGCAGGAGAATCGTTTGAATCCAGGAAGTGGAGGTTGTAGTGAGCCGAGGTCATGCCACTGCACTCCAGCCTGGGCAACAGAGTGAAAGTCTGTCTCAAAAGAAGAAAAAAGAACACTGTGTGCCTTGGAACTTTAGCTCTGGGGAATATTCATGGACAGACGGAAAAATACAGCGATTTGCGACACGCTGGGTCAAGCAGGCCTTCTCAGCACAGGATGACTCAAGGTTCTTATCTGTGTACAAACGTGTGTGTACCTTTCAAAGAGGGAGGAAATACACGATGGCACTTCTCAAATGACTTAAGGAAGCCTTGTGGTGGAGAACACCCCATGGTACTCATGTTTTCAGGAAGATATTTTGGGAAAAGCTGCCATAAAAGGAATATTGAGTCTTCTCAATGTCCAATAGCAATGTAGCCTGAGCTGCAAATGCAAGCCCACATTTGTAATTTGACCTTTCCAGTAGCTACGTTAAAAAATAATAGTAACAACAGGCTCGGTGCAATGGCTCATGCCTGTAATTCCAACACAGAGAGGCCGAGGTGGGAGGATCGCTTGAGTCCAGCCTGGGCAAAGTGGCAAAACTCTGTCTCTACAAAAAATTACAAAAATTAGCTGGGTGTGGTGGTGTCGTATAGCTGGGTGTGGTCCTAGCCACTCTGGAAGCTGAGGTGGGAGAATCGCCTGAGCCCGGGAGGCAGAGGTTGCAGTGAAAGCTATGAACGCACCACCGCACTTCCAGCCTGGGCAACGAAGCAAGACCATGTCTCAAAAAAGAACAAAGACCAGGTGAAATTAATTCTAATATTTTATTATGTATTATAATATATCACATAATTAACTTTTCCTGCCACCTGCCTCTTTGTACTTTTTAAAAATCGTGGCTGCTAGATGATTTAAAATCACTTAAGTGGGTTGCTGTACATGAGTTGGATTCACGCTGGAGCATGAGAACCGCTGTCCTAAAGCTCAGGGCTTGGAGGAATTTTAGAAATAGCAGGAATCATTGCTAGGAGAGGAGTGGCTTGTGCCACAGGCCAGAAAAATGCAGGGGAGCTGCTTACTCCCTAGGAAGCAGGTCAGTGGGTGGGAACTTGAACTTTTCGTTCTACGGCCCTTGCCATTTGTTTTACATCACTGTACTCATAAAACTCGAAATAAAAGGAATTCAAACTAAACAAACACCAAAACAACAAATATGACAGAAGTTAGAATGACAAGAACAGAAGTTAGAATGAGAAGAATTGAGGCAACAGGCATTTTTAGCGTTTCATTGATGGGGAGAGGAAGGAAAGCAACCCAGTTTTCTCACTGCGGACTCAAGTGGCAAACACCCATCAATTCCACCCATCTCTCTATAAATTTACATAGATGCAAATATCGAGCTACTGCTATGCAAATTGGTCCTATCTCTTTAGAATTAATGCGTTTGGTACTTACATACAAACAAGGCAACTTGGGGGTAGCCTGAGCCTTCCTTTCAGTTATTTGTATCAGCCCCGTGCATTTTTATACGCAGGGAGGAAGATGAGAGTGTGAGAGGCAGATTTGGAGAAGTTTTCATTTGGTTGACATTTTAGCTGTGCTTGTGACAGGGGACTGCTATAAACTGAAAAGGTGTGTCAGAGCCGAGCGGGCAGATCCCCCGTGTTGTTGGTATATTGATCATGGAGGCACACCTGGCAGAGGTTTGCACTGCACCCGCATCACTGGGCACCAGAATCCTGGTGATGAAGAAAGCAAGTTCAGGGTGGCAAGAGTGGGAAGATCACGGGAAGAAGCTCTCTCTTACAAAGCTTAAAAGAAGTCTCATTTTGTTTTCTGTTCTTTATTTTTTATTTTTTTGCATTTATGGAGGAGCTAAAGGGAAAGAAGGGTTAACTGAGGCTGAAAGTCGCTGTCTGGGATGATTTGGGAATAGGAAGGTGGACGGAATCCTGGTGTGGAAGAAGTCATAAATGATTGGGATGCTCTTTCCAGCTCTAAACGATCCTCTCTTTTCAGATGCACGGACTTTAAGAGCAATCTTAAAGTTTTGGAAGGAAGAAACCTGACTTTTCCTGTGGTGACCTGTCCAGTGTGATGTTCACCAAGGTCCTACATGGGGTGCTAAAGATGAGTCAGCCAGGGGCAGCCTGCTTTTCTCTTGACTACTGCCTATTTAGAATTATTATAATAATAATTGTTATTTGAAACAGAGTCTCGCTTTGTTGCCCAGGGTGGAGTACAGCAGTGCGATCTTGGCTCACTGCAACCTCCATCTCCCAAGTTCAAGCAATTTTTGTGCCTCAGCCTCTCGAGTAGCTGGGATTACATGGACCTGTCACCACGCCCAGCTAATTTTTGTATTTTCAGTAGAGACAGGATTTCACCATCTTGGCCAGGCTGGTCTCAAACTCCTGAGCTCAGGTGATCCACCTGCCTCAGTCTCCCAGGCTGTTTGGGATTACAGGTGTGAGCCACAGCACCCAGCCTAGAATTACTTTTAAAAGGCTTGCTGGCAACATGATGTTTTCAAAGAACAGTAAGGGAGGGTGCTTCAGTCCAACAGTAAGCCACATGCTTTTAGGTGTGAGGTTCTCTGTCTTTTGTAAGCCTGCTAATGAGACAGTCATTCCCAGCTAAGCTGAGACTGCAATATTGGAGGCTGCCCTGTGTTTCTATTCTCTAAAACCATGTATATTAGTCAGGGTTTCTGAAAGATACAGAACTAATAGGACATGCGGGTTTATGTAGAGAGGAAGACTTATTTTAAGGAATTGGCTCATGTGATGATGGAGCTGGCAAATCCAGAATCCTCAGGAAGGGCCGTCAGGCTGGAGACCCAAGAGAGAGCCGAGGCTGCAGCTTAAGGCTGAGGGTCGTCTGCTGCAGAATCCCTTCTTGCTTGACGGGATAGAACAATAGAACAAACAATCTCTTTGTTCTATTCAGGCCTTCAACAAATTGGATGAGGCCCACCTGCATTAGGGAGGGCATCCTGCTTTCCTGAAAGTCCATTGATTTCAATGTCAGTCTCATCCGAAAATAGCCTCATAGAGAGCCCCAGAATAATGTCTAACCACCTATCAGGGTGCCTGTGGCCCAGCCAAGTTAACACATGAAATTGGCCATCACATAGCATGACCTGGTATATCATAGGAGATGCTTTTCAAACAGAATTGTATTTAATCCTTGCAGGTTTGGGGAAATGGAAACTCGGCATGTTTAAGCCACTTGTCCAAGTGTCCTCAGCTTGGCCCCTCCCAGGCCCAGTGTGTCTCTATGTTGGGAGGTCACCGCCACTAACCAGGTCCCTGGTAAGTGGGAGAGCCTGTGCATGCAAGAGGTTGCCTGTGTTGCTTCTGAGGACGCTCAGCTTCTACAGGAGAAGGAAAGTGCTGCGAGTGTCCTGCCACGTTTCAGGAAGCAATACACCAACGAAACGTCCTTTTCCAACTGTTTGTGTTTTTCAACCTTAAGTTTTCTTTTTCTCTTCTTTTTGAGACAGAGTTTCACTCTGTCACCCCAGCTGGAGTGTAGGGGCCTAATCCCAGCTCACTGCAACCTCCGCCTCCTGGGTTCAAAAGATTCTCCCGCCTCAGCCTCTCGAGTAGCTGGGATTACAGGTGCCTGTCGCTGTGCTTGGCTAATTTTTGTATTTTTAGTAGAGACAGGGTTTCACCATCTTGGCCAGGCTGGTCTTGAACTCCTGACATCGTAATCCACCCGCCTCTGCCTCCCAAAGTGCTGCGATTACAGGCGTGAGCCACCATGCCTGGCCCTGTGAGGCACCTTCTACAGGGTCTGCACATCATAGACACAATAGCGATCACTGAAAAACGTTAACATAAATTTGTCTTGTGCATTTGAAAATTAGGACTCTTCTCAGGAAAATTAGAGTCCTCTAAGCCTCCATCCGTGTCACCTGTGACCAGGGAGTGGGTCATTTCCAATCTTCTCCCCACCTGGGTGCCTTGCTGATTTCCTTGCCAGCATCACACCCCCCTGGTTCAAGGTGAAATGGAAAGGTGTCAGTTACTCAGTGACTCAGAGACACAGCCTGAATGAAGAGGCATGAAGCTGCTGGCAGCTGACTGCGTGAGCTCACTGGGATGTCTCTTGTCAGCAAATGCTTTTCCACTCTGTGTCTGCATTGCTGTCATCGACACCTGAATGATGTTAGGGGAGACTCCTGGTCTCCTGGTTCCTACAGCTTCTCTGCAAGGGAGACCCCACCCTTTGGCAAAGCCAAGGCCATGGAAAATGAGTTCATTAAATAAAGTTTCCGGGACACATGCCACTCCTAACAATGCCAGAGGAGAGAATTTCCTTTTCTGCTTCTATTCGAGTGGCTGGCAAAACCCCAAGACAAAACCAAGCTCAGACAACTCATCAATCTAAAAGAAAAAAAATCCTCATACCACCAGAAGTGTGGCATCACCCTTAGGATCTAAAAAGTGTGATCTGGCTGCCATAAAGGCAGAGGCACAGAGGCAAAATAATTTCTACAATCAATGCCTCTCTTAATATTTTATACTTTATTTATAGTGTGGGGAGTCAGGGACCTTCACAAAGAGCTACGTTTTGAACATAAAAGACAGTTTAATATAAAAGTCATCTCGGACTTTAATTCAGATTTCCATTTACTGTGGAAGCAGTAAAATACTCAAAAGAATCAAGCATGACATCTGATTCAAATGTCCAATTTCTTTACTCATTATTCTGTATAAAACACAAGCCTCTGTTTTTGTCCTAATCCTTTAAAACATTTCATTGGCCAGCCTTCATTATCTGTTTCCTTTTTTTTTGAGATGGAGTCTTGTTCTGTCACCCAGGCTGGAGTGCAGTGGCACAATCTCGACTCATTGCAACCTCTGCCTCCCGAGTTCAAGTGATCTCCTGCCCTCCTGCCTCAGCCTCCCAAGTAGCTGCGATTGCAGGCGAGCACCACCACACCCGGCTAATTTTTGTATTTTTAGTAGAGATGGGGTTTCAACTCCTAACATTAGGTGATCCACCTGCCTTGGCCTCCCAAAGTGCTGGGATTACAGGTGTGAGCCAGCACCCGCCCATCTGTTTCCTTTTAATGCCCTCAAGGTAGCACGCTCAGGCAGTGTGTGTGTTCTGGTAGCAGAATCAGTTCTAGATCCAGCATGAAATGAGATGAGATGGAAGTTGACGAGGCAGAATGTCCGTCTAAAAACAGTGCAGTCGTGCGGCTAGGTTAGAAAAAAATCTAAGTTTTGCCAGCCTCTCATTTCCCTCCTCACTCTAACCTCTGCTTTTCCAATGTCCTGTCACCCAGGTGGAAGGAAATCAAATATGCAATGCTGCCGACTGTGGTGGAAACCTGAGTAACGTAGGTGTTGTGCTGTTTGAATTAGTTAATTAGTAAATACAGTATTTGTAAATTAGCATCTGTTTGACTTTGTCCCCAGGGATAGTGTGGGTGTCTCTTGATCTCTCCATATTAGCTGGCTCAATTTCTTTGGACCAAGGTTCTTCAACCTCAACACGAAGACATTTTGAGCGTGGTGGGAGGGTGCTGACTTGTCCATTGGAGGATGTCTAGCAGCATCCCTGGTCTCTACCCACTAGATGCACCCACTCCCCCCAGCTGAGATAACCAAAGAGGTCTCCAAACATTGCCAAGTGTCCTTCGGGCAGAGGGAGGAGTTGTGTTCAGAACCACTCTTTGGACCACAGTGGCTATGTTGCTTTCAGAGGACACCCTCCCTTCCTTTCCCCTGGAAGAAGAGTAGGTTTAAGGTCAATAGGGCCAATCCATTGCTTTCATTTTTGCAGAATTTAGATGAGAGAGGTGGGCAGAGAAAGGACAGAAGAGATAGAGAGGGTGTATGTCATTCTCTCCTCCCCCATTTTTAGGCAGATATGGGAGCTGTATGACTTCCCTTGGAGAAGCTGCTCTCAGTCTCTTGGGCTAAAGGGTCTATGTGAAGCCAGCGGTGGGAGGCAGGGCTGGACAAGGAGAGAGAGTGGCTGTGTTTTATGTTCATGCCCGAAGCACCCCACACAATTTCTGGCACATGGTGGGTGCTCAGGCGCTGGTCTGTCTCCTGAGCCTGTGAAGAATGTGTGTGCTTTCATCCAGAATACTGCATTACCTGGAAGGAATGATCTCCCTCCTGTACTCACAAACAGAAGGGGCTCAGGGTCTTACAAAGTCATGGGCAAAAACCACCCAGCAAGTGTTATGTCTTTGTATAAACTGATAGGAATGTTCTATTTTTATCACCTTCTTTCCCACTTACTAACATTTTTGCTATTCTTTTTATTATTAATCACTAATTGACAGATATATTTCTTTTTTTTTTTTTTTTTTTTTTTTTGAGACCGAGTCTCACTCTGTTGCCTAGGCTGGAGTGCTGTGGTACCATCTCAGCTTACTGCAACCTCTGCCTCCCAGGTTCAAGCGATTCTCGTGCCTCCACCTCCGGACTAGCTGCGATTATAGGTGCCCACTACCACACCCAGCTAATTTTTGTGTTTTTAGTAGAGATGGGATTTTACCATGTGCCCAGGCTGGTCTTGAACTCCTGGGCTCAAGCAATCCACCTGCCTCAGCCTCGCAAATTGCTGCTAGTACAGGTGTGAGCCACCACACCTGGCCGGCTGCTAAAATGAAGAATTCATTTGTTACCAGGACAGTGCTGAATACTGACAGGGGACTTTTTCCTTTGCTACCAGGACTCTGGGGATCACCTGGAGAAGCAACTTTAGATGGGTTGATTGCAGCCACCACTCAAACAGTGAGGTGATGCCATGGGCATTTAAAGCATCTTACATGGCACATAATTGGTTTTTGTGATTACGTAGCAATGTCTAATTCAGAGGAGACTGCAAATGAAATTCTCAAAGCACAGCATGACATGAATTGTGCGTTGTGTATAGCATGTTGTGATTAAATAGAACATAGTCATGTAACACAGCATAGGGTACAACATTATGGATGTAAGCCAGGTGGGTTTGTTGAGGTCTGTCTAGAGACTGAGACTTTAAAATGTATATCTCCAGCCTCATCCCTTTTCCTGAATTCCAGACTTCAACTTGACATTCCCACTTGGTCAACCAACAGACATTCCAATCTGGTCCTGTCTAAAATGGACTCCCCTTCCCAGTGAATGGCAACTACAGAATTCCAGAGACTTATGCCAGAAAACTTGGCAACTTCCTTCACTTCTGTTTTTCCATCTTCTCTCCTCCATCAAAACCATCAGGAACCTTCCTGACACTAAACTGGCTTCAGAATAGATATAGAAACTGACTACTTCTCACGGCTCCGTACCTACCGCCTTGTTCATGCATTTGCCATCTTTCTCCTTTATTATTGGGCTGGTCCTGCTTTGATCCCCGACCCCCTCACTGCTCCCCTCCCCCACTCTTTTCTCAACGCAGTGGACAGAGTGATCCTTTAAAATTAAATATGATCAGCCCACTCCTCTACTCAAAAACGATCTGACGGGGTAGTCTTTCATTAGATTAGAAGACAAAACTCTCACAATGCCCTCCAAGGTCATCACAGATCTCCTAGCCATGACCCCCTCCAAGCCTTATCAGCCACCGCTCTCCCCTCATCACCACCACTCTGGCTGCCCTGATGTTCCCTGACAGTGTGGGCCCTCCTGTGTCTGCTCACTGTATTTGCTGTTCCTTCTGCCTGGAATATTCTTGCCAAATATACCCACACTCATTCCAGCCTTTGCTCAGAGAGCCTCTTCTCAATTTGACCCACTCTGGCCATCGTACTTATAACTTCAGCCTGCATCCCTTGCCCTGGGACTCTCAATCCCTTTACCTGCCCTTTCTGTAACATGCAAAGTCTTTTTTTTTTTTTGAGCACAGTTTCACTTTGTTGCCCAGGCTGGGGTGCAATGCAGCAGTGTGATCTCGGTTCACTGCAACTTACGCCTCCTGGGTTCTATTTTTGTACCTCAGCTTCCCGAGTAGCTGGGATTACAAGCATGCACCGTCATGCCTGACTAATTTTTGTATTTTTAGTAGAGATGGAGTTTCACCGTGTTGACCAGGCTGCTCTCGAATTCCTGACTTCAAGTGATCTGCCTGCCTCAGCCTCCCAAAGTCGTCTTATTATAGGATTATAATATAATTAAAGGAGTATAGGCATGAGCCACTGAGCCTGGCCCCAAAGTCTTCTATAATAGCATACAGCAGCCTCTCTTTAGGGGTCTGTCTGCTCCAGCTAGAATGTGAGACATTCAAGGCAGGGATCTTTGTCTTTTTTGCTCATTCATGCATCAAAGCACCGAGCAGAGTCTGGTACACAGCAGATGCTCAAGTGTGTGTTACCTGAATGTGCACGCAAGAATGAACCTCTCAGTTCTTCTCTCTCCACTGCCATCTTTTCTTTTTCTTTTAGTTCTGGAAACATTTTTCCATCTGTTCTTTTAGGTTATTGTTTGTTTGCTGCTACTATAAAGTGAAAATTTTCCGTTGTCATATTTTTCTTTTTTTTTTTTTTGAGACGGAGTTTAGCTCTTGTTACCCAGGCTGGAGTGCAATGGCACAACCTCGGCTCACCGCAACCTCCGCCTCCTGGGTTCAAGCAATTCTCCTGCCTCAGCGTCCCGAGTAGCTGGGACTACAGGCACGTGCCACCATGCCCAGCTAATTTTTGTATTTTTAGTAGAGACGGGGTTTCACCATGTTGACCAGGATGGTCTCGATCTCTTGACCTCGTGATCCACCCGCCTCGGCCTCCCAAAGTGC
>PVKV010030100.1:0-22702 GCA_004027835.1 Alouatta palliata | reverse complement strand
GTCAGCTGCCTTCTCTGCAATCATGATGGTGGGGGCGTTCAGGTTGCCGCTGACCAGGCTGGGCATGATGGAGGCATCGACAACCCTGAGGTTTTCCACCCCAAGGACCCTTGTCTGTGGATCCACCACGGCGGTGGGATCAGATGGCTGGCCCATCTTACAGGTACACGAGGGGTGGTAGGCACTGTCGGCTTTTGCCCGCACAAAGGCATCTATCTCTTTATCTGACTGAATGTGGCTTCCCGGCTGGACCTCTTTCCCTCGGAATGGAGCCAAGGCTTCTTGTGCAAAAATTTCTCTGGTGAGCTTCACACACAGACGGAAATCCTTGATATCGGTTTCTGTTGAAGAGAACAAACAGGTAAGAACCCCTCCTTTTGCCATGCTGGCCTCACTGGAAGATGCACGGCATGGAGAGCTCTGTAAGCTGTCTGAGGAGATGGCGTTTGGGGACAAAGTTCAGGGCCATGAGGGACTGAGCCAGCAGGCTGCTTGTCACCTGCTGGTTAGACTGTGCCATGCAGCTCAAACGCAGCATCCTACACGGACACAGCCCGCCCAGAGGCCCAGGTTGAAATCAGAGGACTGACTTATCTATAGGACAGGGATAAGAACACACACCCTGCCCCTGCCACAGGGTTGCTGTGAGCATCCTGCAGCCATCACTGGGCAAAACCCACCCAGTGGGCAGTGCTCATTTTTGCTGCATGCAAAGAGGCAGGCCCAGGAATGGAATGTGCTTTTAGAGGCTGCTTAGAGTAACAACAGGAACAATGCTCTAGCTACAGACCTGGCACCTGCATGGCGCGGTCTCCCTCACCTCGTGGCAGATTGTTCTGAAAGATGCAAATCTCCCCTGCTGTCTACAATGAAGCCCCGGGGTTATTTCATGTGTCCCAGGACACCACGGGGCTGCCGAAGCAAGTTACAGCCTGAAGTGATGGGGCAGGGGATGACAGAGGGTCACTTTTGTCTTGGAAAGTACAGTCCAAGGGTATGATTCAGGGACAGGGAAGAACCCCACAAGGCATTTGTTTGTTCAAGTCCAGGGCCAGGCAGACGCAGGTGGTCAAATTACCTGTTGACAAGTAGTTGGGCTGGATCACAGGGTGGTCTTGGGGATTGGCACTTCTCAGTTTGAGCCAGCCCACACTCGTGCCCCGCATGGTCCCCACGTGTACCTAGGAGAACACAGAGGAAGCAGTGATGGTCCCTCTACAGACATCCACAGTGACCTCTACCGACCCTGGTTTACCTGCAGGGTGGGCCTCTGCTTCCAGAGTCAGTGGGGAGCGGAGGCATGTTAGCATTTGCCCGCATGGTACCCACCTCCACAAAGCGTTTACAAACCAACTCGGTGAATCACTGTTTCATCCTGGCCTCATACTCCATGGCTCAAAGCTTTCAGAGGTAGTGATCCCAGGGCCAAGTCAGCACCCCCGTTTGTCCCATTTCTGGCACTCGGGACCTTGTCTGCATGGACCAGTCATACACTTGGCAGGTACCACAAAGACTGACTCGCTGGCCTCCCTCCCTGCTCCTCTCCCCACCCAGACATGTTGGACAGCTGGCAGGCACGGGACAGGCCTCTATGCCCCCAACTCTGCAGCCATGTGGCACCAGGGAGAATGCTGCCTTGGAAAATGAGAGCATCTTCCTTCCTGGATGGTGGGAAGGAAACACCCCGGGGAGCCAAGGCTCCTCCCCCTGCTCACCTGGTAAGCCTCCTGCTGGGTGGGGACCCGCCCGTGGTCAATCACTTGGGATGGCAGGAAATGGAACTGGATATCCGGGTGGGGGACCCCGGGCTGGCTGCGGATGAACCCACCTGTTTCCAGATGGGCAGTGGCTCCCTCCCCTGAGGAGCAGAAGAGGATGAGGCAGAAGAGCCAGTCAGAGCATGGCAGGTGGGCCAGCTGCTCCTGGCTTCCCTCCTGGTGACCGGACCCAAGTCCTGTCCACATCTGTTCACCCCCTACAGGAGGCTCACCCAGCACCACACCATAAAATGTCAACTATTTGCCTAAAGTGGCGGCATCAGCTCTGCCCTCTACCTGGGCCAATTCTGCCACTGCCAACACCACCTGCTTTCCTGGCTATTCCCACCACCTAGTGCAGCACACAGTGCATAGTAAGTGTGTGAGAAATACAGGCTGAGTGGACAAGCAGGATTTCAAACTACCATTTCCTGGCCCAGGTGCAGCTAGAAATCAAATGGAAAAGGTTGAAAGATGAATGCTGATTCTGCAGTCTAGCCCCAAAGTCTCCTCTCTCCACCTTTTCTCCCGGCTCCTTGGACCTCACCTGCTGTGTAGCACTAGGCCATCCCTGCCCATCTGTAAGGAAGAGCAGCCCCTAAGCCCTGAGGAGCAGGCCCTGGGCCAAGCTTCTTGGCATGTGCTATTGCTTCTGGTCTCGCTTCAACCCGTCAGGTTGAAACTATGCATCCCCATTTTGAAGATGGAAAGACTGAGACCCAGGGCTAAGGTAAATGGCATAGTTCAGCATCAAACCCAACGCACAGTGGCCAGAACCCTTGCTCAGCTCCTGAGGAAGGAGGTGTCAATGCTCATAGTCTCCTCCCAGGTTACCGATGTGTGCGCTCACCTGTGAATTTCCAGAGCCACTCCAGACCAATGCGGACCTTCCGCAGGGGCTTCTGTGCTGAATGGAGGGTGATGGGGCGGGTGCATGCCTGCTGAATGTAGATCTCCAGGTGGTCTTGCAGGTTCTGGCCAACCCCTGAAACGGGAGAGAATGGGTAAGAAAATGGCTAACAAGGGAGCTCAGCTGCTTCTCAATATCCCCCTGGTTTTGAAAAATTCTCCCTTATTCACTTATCTTCTGGACTGAGCAGGAGCTCAGTTTAAAGACTGGTCTTGGTTTAAAGGCTGCCTCCCAGAGACACCATTCTTGCACTCCTGGCCAAGTATGGCCTGCCTCGGATGCTGCCAAGGCTGCCTGTCCTTGTCACTTACTTCCAGAGCAGCCTCTGCGTGCCCCTTGTCAGCCGTGCTCAGCAGCCCCCTCCATGAGGGCAGGGCCCACACCTTCAGCAGGCACTGCTTGGTTAGCGGTGGCTGGATGGTGATGGCCAGAGGGGCAGAGAGCAGCCCTATCCTTGCCCCAGCGCGGAGAAGGAGGAAGCAGCCCTGTCGTGCTGTGCAGCCCTTGCATGAGTTCATCCAAGCCTTTGGGCACGCTGGGCAGGTCACTGTCATGAAGCAGCACTTCCCCAGGCCCCTCATGATGAAGCCTAAATGCACAAAGGCCCAGCCCTCCTGGAGTGAGGTTATCAGGGAGGGCAAGAGACAGAGCCTGGTTCTCAAGGGCATCACAGACAGTTTATAAAATCAAGTTTAGGTCTTAACAGGGAGAGCAGGCTCTGGAGCACTGAGCTGACCTCATTCATACTCAAGGCAGCCGGTGAGTCCTATGGATGGAAGGACGAGGCCTGGACCCCTCTCACCATAGAGCTGCCCTGGTGACACGCCCATGGCTGACCCAGCGGGACTTCAAGGGCAGATGCTCCCTGCTGCAGGGCACCCTTCTCCAAGTGAAACAGGATGGCCGGGGAAGAGAGAAGGAAAACACCGCAAGGCTCGGGGCCCAGGGGTGACGGGGTCCAGTGAGCCTGGGAGACCTTCAGGCTCACAGGGACGATGTGACAGATCCAAGGAGCGCTGACTGCCACCACCTCCCCACTCCATGCTATTAAGATAACTAAGCCATTTGCTGAGCAGAGACAGCCCCTGGGGAGCAGTAAAGAAGGGGGCTCACCAGGCAGGTGGCAAACCACAGGGATGCCCAGTTTCTTGAGGTCGTCAGCATTCCCGACGCCTGAGAGCATCAGCAGCTGTGGAGAGTTGATGGCACCTCCGCTCAGAATCACCTCCTTGCTGGCGTAAGCCTGGAAGAGGCAGAGGTCTGGCCAGGTCACACTCCCCGAAAAGCCGGCTCTTCTCCTGACTCACAGACCAGCGTCCTGCTCTAACCAGCACCATGAGAACATGGCCTTGGGATATGGAATCCATGTGGCACGCCGGGACATGGCAACTGCTGTACAGCACCTGCTCACAGGCCCCAGAGCCAAGGAGAGGAAGCTCACTGAGTCACTATTTGAAAGCAACCAGTAGGTGCAACTACAGCTGGACAGTAGTGATGGCCTTAGAAACAGGAGGGGTCGGCTTACATGAGATAAATGAAAGCAGACATTCAAGTGAGTGGTCTAAAGCAAGCAGTAAACCAGATCTACACGTGAAGGTGCAAAACAATCTGACCCCCTGCCAACAATTCAGAAATATAGAGTATGATCACATATATGGGTTTTAAAACCTCTAGTGTAAACCTATAGTTTCCTGTGAGGTCAGTGCCCTGAAATGGTGTGGAAGGCTCTGAATTAGGCATGCACACAGGGGCAATGACACCACGAGCTCTCTGCAGGTGCTAGGACTGGGGGCTTCCTCACCTCGACCAGCCCACTGCCACCAGCTGCTCGCCCTCCTATCACAGGTACGAGCATATGGAGCTGGGGGTGAGGGCATGAGTCCTTCCCCCTCTGAGCTGAACCACCAGGGTCACTGCCCACTCCCTTCTGCCAAGACCCCAGCTGCAGTCCACTCACCCTGCAGCTCTGCCCATTCTTGACGTAGTCCACGCCCACTGCACGGGTGCCCTCAAATAGCACCCTGCTCACAAGCGTCTGGGCCTCGGCCTTAAGGTTGGTGCGGCTCAGTGCTGGGTGCAGGTAGGCACAGGCTGTGCTCCACCGTTTGCCTGCAGGATGGAGTGAGGTAGTCAGGCACGGCCCCACCCTCCCCTGGTACCTGGGCAGGAGGAAGGAGCTGGGGAAAGACTGGATATGCCCAGCTCTGCCTGCAAGACCTGCCTTTAAAGCTGGGACAGAAAGAACCTGCCCTACAGAAGTCCACAGCTACCGGGGGTCCCCTGGACACAGGTGGAAAAGTACCCTTCACCTTCCAACAGGAAGACACAGAGACCAGGAGCACGGCCAGGGGGCTGAGAGCCTTAAAGAGGCAGGCAGGAGCCCTGGGTCAGCCCTGGCTTGCCTCTGCCCTGCTGTGAGCAAGGCCCTTCACCAGTGTGCCTCAGTTTCCCCATCTGCAAGTCCCTAGAAGAGTTTGGGCTGTCTGTCCAGAGAGCTGATTCTCCGTTATCCACACAAACGGGGGCCAGAGGTGCAGAGAACACCCAGGTCACCATCTTGCATCACTCACGGCTCTGGGTTGTATTCTGTCGGGGTGTACTGAGCTACATCCCTTCCCGCTCGTGCCAGGCTCAGTCTGCCCAGGCTTCCTGACAGTGCTGGAGCCAGGAGCCCGGAGCTTAGGCCGACATGGGCGGGAGCTGGGGTAGGGAGCAGTGCTTTTAAAAAGAGAAAAGGCTGGTGGATGGGAAGGGAGGCCACTACCTTCATGGATGGTCATGTCCATCCAGCCGAAGCCCTCCTGCTGGAAGCCGTTCATGTCCTCGGTGAGCGGGTAGCCAGCCTGCTGCGTGGCCTCCAGGAACGCGCGGTGCAGCGGGTGGTTGGTCTTGCCCCGGGACACCCGCAGCGGACCATCGGCGCCCCGGTACAGGTTGGCGCCCAGCTCGTGGCCCTGCGCCTTGCGGAAGTAGGGCAGGCAGTGCGCGTAGTCCCAGCCGAGGGCGCCCTGGCGCTGCCAGCGCTCGTAGTCCTCGGCGTGCCCGCGGACGTAGACCATGGCGTTGAGGGACGAGGAGCCGCCCCAGACGCGGCCGCGCGGCCAGTACAGCACGCGCCCGTCCAGGCCCGGCTGCGCCTCCGTGTGGTAGCACCAGTTGTACCTGTTGTCGCACAGGTTGGTCACCAGGGCCGCGGGCATGTGGATCTTCCACGAGAGCCGCTTGCTCCCCGCACGCAGGTCCTTGGGCCCCGCCTCCAGCAGCAGCACGCGCTCGGTGGGGTCCTCCGTGAGCCTCCCCGCCAGCACGCAGCCCGCCGAGCCCGCGCCCACCACCACGTAGCTGTACTCATCCCGGATCTCGGAGCCAGCACTGGCCAGGGTCCGGGCACCCGGGGGTTGCTGCCGCCTCACGGTTCCCCGTGCCAGGGCTCCGGGCGGGCCCAGGCCTCGTAGGAGACACCACATGCTTCTATCTAGCCCAAGTCCTCTGATCCACGGAGAGGAATGAGATGACTCAGTACTCTCTAAAACAGGAAAAGGAGCTTTAAATTTTTTAAATCGGCATGCAAGTGCAGAATCGGTCCCAAGCTGGGGCAGCCACACCGGTGTGGCAAAGCTCCAGGGCATGCTCACGAACAGCCTGCCGGGGCAGGTACAGCAGGCCCAGCCCGACAGTGGCTGATCAAAGAGAGGAGGAAGAAATGAGGGGCACAGAGGAATTTCAGAACTGTTTTGTATGTGCCAGGAGGGACAGGCACAGGATGGTGGGTGGGGCAGCAAAAAGGCCCCTCCCCCAACTGAGGGGTAAAATGCTTCCCTGTGCTGTGTGTGTGAACTTGGAGACTGGGCTGGAGTCCACCTGCCGGAAGGCAGGGGAGCAAAGGGCTTTCCAAGGGAGAGAGAAAACAGGGTACTTGTTCTCATCCGTTCAAGACAGCGGGCTAGGCCTCTACCACGTGCTAGCACTGTTTCCTGCCCCACCCAGTTCCTCTAGCAATACACAGAAAGACATCTACTCTCAAAACTGATGGTTTAGGCCTGGGAGAAGGACAAGACTCAAATAACTGAATGAAGATCAGCATGAGAGGCAGGAACTGCAGAGCTCAAAGCCTTTGACCTGAGGGGGCCATGGGGTACATTAAAGGGGTTTTAAGCAGGGTCAGAGCTACACTCTTCAAAGGTCACTCTGTAGAATGCTAGCGTCTTAACACAAAAATGGCAATAGCTTTGAAAGGGCCCTTTCCTAACAATGTTCAAATCAATCCCCAAATAGTGTACAGAAGTAGGAAAAAAAACAGGATATGCCATGAAAACCTCCACTAAAAAGACCACCTGATAACCCCCCACCCATGAGGCTCAGACCAACAGGGCCTGCCCAAGACTGAGGCTGAAACACAAGGAAACCCTGATAAATCCCACCACCCTTTCCACAAGCCCTGCACCAAGTAACAGCAGCCTACCACTGGAGTGCAGAGGCTCTTTCTCCTCCTCCTCCTCCTCCCCCCGTTTCATGGGCACAGGGGACAGAGGTGGCGGAGCCTCCTGAATGCTATGTCTGAGGCTGCTGGAACACTGAGAAGCACTCTTCAGAGCTCTAGGCCCCACACCAGCAGCAAACAGCAGCCCACCACACCACTCCCCACCCAACAACACTCTACACTAACAACCCAACAGAATGAAAGGCAGGCTCTTTGCTAGGCATACTATTTACCTCAGTCTCCACTATCCCATTACACACAAGGTCTAGCATTCCATAAAAAATTAGGATACACATTAAAAAGCATGGCAAATAAATGGCTCCTTATCACAAGATAAAGTAGTCAACAGAAACAGACCAAGGAGTAATGTACCCAGATGTTAGAACCCATCAAACAAAGACTTCAGAATAACCAAGGTGAACATTATAAAGCTACAGCTTAAAAGGTGGACAACATACTGAACAGATAGGAAATTTGAGCCAAACATTGAAAACTCTAGAAAAAAACCGAAATGCAAGAAAAAATACAATGTCAGAGAGGAACAATTTTTAATTGGATACAGCACAGAAAACAATCTGGAAATATAAAGAGAAGAAAGAGTGAAAGAGGGGAAGAGAGAGAGAAAAAAACAACCAACTCTGGGACAGTATCAAACTAAAGTATGGATGACTGGAGTCTGAGAGGGAAATAGTGGGGAAGGAGGGCCGGGGGAAAGCAGAACAGAGAACAAGGGAGGAGAAATATTTGAAGAGAGAATTGCTGAGACTTACCCAAAAGCAGTACAAGACAAAACACTATGGATTCAAGAAGCTTAGAGCATCCCACGCAGCATTAGTACAAAGAAAAACACATCTAAGTACATCACAGTTAAGTTGCTGAAACTCCAAAATAGAGAGAGAATCATTAAGTGGCCAGATAAAAAGAAACATATGCAGAGGAATAAATGTAACAGTGACAGCAAGCTTCTCAGAAAACATGCCATCCAGAAGATAATGGAGTGATAACTTTAAATACTGAAAAGAAAAAAGAACCTCTACTAGCTTACTGAAATTGAAAAATTATCTATAACCAGGAAATACATCTTTATAAAGTAGATAATTCAGATGAAATGGACTAATTACTTGAAAGATACAAGCTGCCAAACTCACACAAGAAGAAACAGACACTCTGAATAAGCTAAGATCTATTAAAGAAATTGAATCAATAATCGAGAAAGCACCAAGCTTGACTAAGCTCACTAGTAATTTCTATCAAACATTTAAGGAAAAAATTATACCAGTACTACTCTACAGTCTCTTCTAGAAGATAGAAACAGAGGAATTACTTCCTGACCCATTCTGTGAGGCTAGCACCACCCTAATATCAAAACCAGACAAAGACATTACAATTAAAAACAACTACAGGCCATTATCTTTCATTAATATAGATAAAAATAAAAATATTAGAAAATTGAATCAAAGTATGTATAGAAATAATTATATAGGCTTTATCTCAGGTATGCAAGAGTGGTTCAACATTCAAAAATGAGTTAATGTAATGTATCACATCAACAGGCTGAAAAAGAAAACTCACATGATCATATTAATAGATGCAGAAAAAGCATTTGACAAAATTTAACATCCATCAATGATAGAAACTCTCAGTAAATCAAGAGTAGAAGGCAACTTCCTCAACTTGGTAAAGAATATCTATAAAAACCCTACAACTAACATCATACCTGGTCGTGAAAAACTCAAAGCTTTCCCACTAACACCAGGAACAAGGCAAGGATGTCCTTTGAACCACTCCTTTTCAGTACCGTACTGGGAAAGTCCTATCTAATGCAATAAGACAAGAAAAGGAAATAAAAGGTATACAGATTGGGAAGGAAGAAATAAAACTGTCTTTGTTTGCCAATAACATGATTATTTATGTAGAAAATCTAAAAGAATAAAAAATTCCTGGAACTAATAAGCAATTATAGCAAGGTTTCAGGATACAAGGTTAATATATAAAAGCCAACTGCTTTCCTACATACTAGCAACAAACAAGTGGAATTTGAAATTAAAAACACAATGCCATTTAAATTAACACCCCAGGCTGGGCACAGTGGCTCATGTAACACCAATACTTTGGGAGGCTGAGGTGAGAAGATCACTTGAGGCCAGGAGTTTGAGACCAGCCTGGGGAACACAGCAAGACCCCATCTGATATGGTTTGGGTTTGTGCCCCTGCCCAAATCTCTTGTCAAATTGCAATCACCGATATTGGAGGAGGTGACTGGATCATGGGGGCAGACTTCCCTCTTACTGTTCTCATGATATTGAGTGAATTCTCATGAGATCCAGTTGTTTAAAAGTGTATAGCACCTCCCCCTCCTCTCTTTCTTTCTCCTGCTCCAGCCATGTAAGACATGCCTGCTACCCCTTCACCTTCTGCCATGATTGTAAGTTTCCTGAGGCCTCCCCAGCATGTTTCCTGTAGAGCTTGTAGAACCATGAGCCAATTAAACCTCTTTTGTTATAAATGACCTAGTCTCAGAGAGTTCTTTATAGCAATAAGAGAACAGACTAAATACACCATCCTTACAAAAATAAGTAACTAATAAAAAATAAATTAGTTGGGCGTGGTGGTACATACCTGTAGTCCTAGCTCCTTGGAAAGATAGCTTGAGGCTGCAGAGAGCTATGATTGAGCCACCACACTCCAGCCTGGACTACTGCACCTCAGCCTATGTGACAGCAAGACCCTGTCTCTAAACAAGCACCCCAAAGAAATACTTAGGTATAAATCTAACAAAATATGCACAAGATCTATATGAGGAAAACTATGAAACTCTGGTGACATTTAAAAACTAAATAATGGAGAGAGATTTCATGTTTGTGAATAGGAAGGCTCAATATTGTCAAGATGTCAGTTCTTCTCAACCTGATCTACAAATTCAATGCAGTCCCTGTCAAGACCACAGCAAGTTATTTTGTAGATATTAACAAACTGGTTCAAAGTATATATGGAGAGGCAAAAGACCCAGATTGTCCAACATAATACTCAAAGTGAAGAGCAAAGCTGGAGGACTGACACTACCCGACTTCAAGATTTACTATCAAGCTACAGTAAACAAAACAATGTCTTATTGGTGAACAGATCCATGGAACAGAACAGAAAGCCCAGAAATAGATCCATATAAATATAGTCAACTGACGTTTGACAAACCAGCAAAGGCAGCACAATAGAGCAGGAAAGTCTTTTCAACAAAGGGAGCTGGAATAACTGGACACACACACACACACACAAAGTAAATACAGACAAAGACCTTATGTCCTGCACAAAAATTAACTCAAATGGATCACAGACCTAAATGTAAAATATAAAACTATAAAAATCCTAGAAGACAGCACAGGAGAAAGAACACCTCAATGACCTTGGGTTTGATGATAACTTTTTCTATTACAACACCAAAGGCACAGTCCATGAAAGAAAGAATTGACAAGCTGGACTTCAATCAAATGTGCGTCTTCTACTTTGCAAAAGACACTATCATGAGAACTAAAAGACAAGTCACAGACTAGGAGTAAATCTTGGCAAAAGATACATCTTACAAAGGATTACTATGTAAATACACAAATAAATATATTCTTGAAACTCAATAACAACCTGATTAAAGAATGGCCCAAATACCTTAAAAGACACCTTACCAAAGAAGACAGACAGATGTCAAAGATGCACAGGAGAAGATGCCCCGCATCCTATGTCACCAGGAAAATGCACATTAACACAGACACCGCTACACACATATTAGAATGGCCAAAATCCAGACACTGACAACATCAAATGCTGACAGGGATGTGAAGCAACAGGAACTTTCATTCATTGGTGCTGGGAATGCTAAATGGTACAGCCACTTTGGAAGACAGTTTGGTGATTTCTTGTACAAAACAACACACTTTTACCATGTGATCCAGCAGCTGTGCTCCTTGGTATCTACCCAAAGGAGATGAAAAATATGTCCACACAAAAACCAGGAAATAAATATTTACAGCAGTTTTATTCATAATTGCTCAAAGCCGGAAGCAACCAAGACATCCTTCAGTAGGTGAACGGATAAACTATGGTACATCCAGTCAATGGAGTATCATTTAGTGCTCAAAAGAAATGAGCCAGGAAACCGTGAAAAAACAAGGAGGAAACTTAAAAGCATATTACTAAGTGAAAGAAGCCAATCAGAAAAGGCTACAAACCGTGTGAGTTCAAAGATATTACATCCTGGAAAAGGCAAAACTATGGAGACAGTAAAACGATCAGTAGTTGTCAGGCGTTGGGAGAGGGATAAACAGGCAGACCACAGAGGACTTTTAGGGCGGGAAACTACTCTGTTTTCTGTATAGTGGTAGATATAGGTCATTACACGTTTGTCCAAACCTATAGAATGTACAGTACCAAGAGTAAACCCTAATGTAAACTGTGGGCTTTAGGTGATAAGATGTGCCAATATAGGTTTATCAGTTGTAATGAATGTCCCACTTTGGTGGGAGGGCGTTGGTTAATGGGAGGATTATGTATACGTGGGGGCAAAGCCTATATGAGAAATCTCTTCCTTCCTCTCAGTTTTGCTGTGAGCCTAAAACCGTTTTTTTTAAAAAGTATTTTTAGAATATAATAGAGCCTGACTCCATTTTTGATGTTTGACTACTGACTACTTTCAAGCTCCACCCCTCCTTCTTCCCCTCTTGCCCCATAGCTGGGCAAGTGAATAAAAAAAATCCTGGCATTCCTGCCCCAAGTATCAATGGGGAGGTTCGAGTCATACAAATCCAATTCATGTGTGGGATTCTCACCTCGACTCCACTCCCTAACCATAATAAAAACCAGGAATATTTGCCCTTTCCTTCACAGACCAGCCATGGCAGACCAGCCTGGGTGCTTGCCCTGCTCTCCCTATAAAGCTCCATTATATGAGCAGCAAACCTTATGGTAGCCACTTGGTGTGTGTGTGTGACGTCTTTAGTCTCAACTTTCAAACCAAATTTGGGTGGTAGGGGGTTGATCCCACCCTGCATGGGCAACCACAAGACAAAACAATACCACTTACAAGAGCATCAGGAAATATGGCATATTTAGTAATAAAATATACATAGGACCTATTTACTGAAAACTACAAAACACTGACAGAAGCTAAAGATGACCTAAATAAATATCATGAACAGGAAGACCCAATGTTGTTATGATGTCAGTTTTCCCCAAATTGATTATAGATTCGATGCAACGCCAATCTCAGCAGGCTTTTTTGTGTGTGTGTGTGGAAACTGAAATGCTGATTTCAAAATGTGTATGGAAATACAAAGGACATAGAAAACGCTGTAGTTCAGTTGATCATACGAAGAAACCCCACACAGCTGTGAAAACGAAGGAAACAAAGCACCTCACATCATATGGATGAATCCTAAAAATACATTCAGCACACACAAGGAAAATTACAGGAGGTTGTGGCCTGGATGTGACTATTACGCATACATGTGAAGTTTTAAAACACGCATCCATATATGCACCAAATACGGGGTCCCAAAATACAGGAAGCAAACAGTGAGAGATCTGAAGGGAGAAATAAACAGTCCTACAACAATAACTGGAGACTTCAATACTCAGATTTCAGTAATGGATAGAAACCAGACAGAAGATCAATCAGGAAATAGAGGACTTGAATAACACTATAAACCAGTTGGAGACCTGACAGATATATACAAAACATTCACTACAACAAGAGAATACACACTTTTTCCAAGTGCACATGTAACATTCTCCAGGAGAGACCATACGTTAGGCAATGAAACAAGTCTTAATACATCTGAAAAGACTGAAATCAGGGAGGGGAAGAGCAAGATGGCAAATAGAGGGCTCCATCAATCGCCCCCTTGCCCCCTAATCCCCCACAGGAACACCAAGTCTGACAACTATCTACACAAAGTGAGCAATTTGATAGCATCCAAAAATCGGGCACCAGCTTGGCCACGGTGGAGGAGAGCACCAAGAGGGCTCTTGGGTTCCCTGATTCCAGGCCTTAGCTCTTAAATGGCCTTTCTGGACCAACCCTGGGCCAGAGGGGAGCCCACTGTTCTGAAGGGTGAGTCTCAGGCCTGGGAGCATTCACCACAAGCTGGCTGAGGGCCCTTGAGCCTTAAGTGAATACCAGTGGTATCCTGACAGTGCTCCCAGTAGGCCTGTGGTGGTGGCCATGGTGTGAGGCTCCTCTGCCTGTGGAAAGGAAAGGGAGCGGTAGGGAGGACTGTGTCACACCGTGTGAGCGCCAGCTCAGCTGCAGTACAATAGAACACAAAGCAGGTTTCTAAGGTTTTTGACTCCAGTCTCTGGCTACCGGACAGCATCTCTAGACCTGCCTGGGGCGGCGGGGGGTGAAACTTGCCACCCGGAAGGGAAGCCCACAAGCCTGGCTGGCTTCACTGCTGGCTGACGGTAGAGCCCCAGGGCCTTGTGTAAACCTAGGTGGTAGTCATGTCGTGGTTACAGCATGCCTTGGGCAAGACCCAGTCCTGTGCTGGCTTCAGGTCTGACCCAGCACAGTCGCAGTGGTCGTGGCCACAGGAGTGCTTGTGTCACTGTACCTGTATCTCCAGGCAGCTCAACACAGAGACAGAGAGACTCCATTTATTTGTGAGAAAGTAAGGGACGAGGACAAGAGTCTCTGCCTGGTAATCCAAAGAATTCTTCCAAATCTTATCCAAGACCACCAAGGCGGTACCTCTGAGAGCCTGCAAGAAGCACAGTGTGCCTGGGCTTGGGGTGCCCTCTAATACAGATACAGCTTCCATCACGACACTCAAGCAAGACTCCATTTAAAAAAAAAGAAAAAGAACTAGAGAAAGAACAAACTTAACCAAAAGCTAGCAGATGAAAGAAAGTAATAAAGATTAGAGTGAAGACAAACAAAACAGAAAATAGAAAAACAACAGAATCAAGCCAAAGTTAGGTCTTTGGGGGAAAAAATAAAAATGACAAACCTTTAGCTAGACTGACTTAGCTAGATTGAGTAAGAAAATTTTTTTTAAAAAAAGACTCCAATTAGTGAAATTAGAATCAGTAAAATACTTTACTGCATCAAAGGGCACAATCAAGAATGAAATAACAACCCATAGAAAAAATATTTGCAAATCATATATCTGATGAGATTAATACTTAGAATTTGTCAAAAACTATAACTCAACAACAAAAAACCCAAATAGAACATGGCCAAAGGACTTGAATAGACATTTCTCTAAGAAAGAAACACAAATGGCCAATGAACACATGAAAAGATGCTCAACGTCACTAGTCATTAGGAAAATATAAATCCAAATCATCCAAATCACAGTGAAATACCACTTCATACCCACCAGGATGGCTACAATAAAAACAAACAGAAAAGAAAAACAACAATTGCTGATGAGGATATGGAGAAAAGGAAACCCTTGCACACTGCTAGCAGGAATGTAAAATGCTGTAAATTCTGTAGAAGACAGGTTAGCAGCTCCTAAACACAGACCATGTGGTCCAGTCATTCCACTCGTAGGTATATACTCCAAAAACCTGAAAGCAGAAACTTGAACAGATACTCTTACACCAATGTTTACAGCATCATTATTCACAACAGCAAAAAGGTGGAAACAACTCAAATGTCTATGAACAGATGAGTGGATAAACAAAATGTGGTATGAACATACATTGGAATATTATTCAGCTTTAGAAAGGAATGAAATTCTGGCACATGCTACAACATGGCTGGACCTCGAAAGCATTATGCTAAGTGAAATAAGCCAGACACCAAAGGACAAATATTGTGTGATTCCACTTACATGAGTTACCTAGAACAGGCAAATTCATAGAAACAGAAAATAGATTAGAGGATACCAGGGGATGAGAGGAAGGAAAACAAGGAGTTACTCTTTGGGGCAACAGAGCTTCTGTTTGAGGCGATGCAAAAAAAGACTTGGAAGTGGATAGTGGTGGTGATGGGTGCACAACACTGTGAATATACTTAATGCCGCTGAATTAGGCTTAAAGTGGTTAAATCGCCAACAAAATCCTACATGCAACTGAATTCTGGATCTTGTTAAGTAAATCAAATCTATGAGGGAGAAAGGTATATAGGAATGTGAGGACAGTAGTAACCTCTGAGCAGGGAGGCGTTCCTGGGGGTTTTCACTTGCACCGGTCACATTTTATTTCTTGATGTAGAGGACAAGCATATGTGTGTGTGTTGTTGTGTAGTTTTACTAAACATCTGCAGTAAATGACAATAATTAAAATCGACAAGATCAAGAGGCAACACAGGAGCTTCGCCAGGAGGCACAGAGCCTACCCTGCAGGAGTGAAGACAGACTCCTTCCTGTCTTCATGGTGGCAGCAGGTCATTTACTCTTCCGTCCCCAATCGTTCAAAAACCCCACCCCGCATCACAGCTCTGCTCCAACACCTCCCCTTGATGCTCCCACCCTCCCCACATGAGGGAGGGGCCTGCTACCCTGAAGAAACTCCTTGAGGGCAGGGACTCCTAAGCTGCTAGCGTAGTGCCCTCTCAGGCCAGCAGGCTGGGTGGGTGGGCAGACTGACTGGCGTGCTGCAGGAGTTTCAGGGAAGCAGCCCCTTCCACTTCCCTGGGCTGCCTGGGCAGGGAAGGAGCTGCCTGGCATTGGCAGGATGGAAGGTGGGCAGGAATGGGAGCAGGGAAAGACAGGAGGGCATGTGTGTTCATTTCTATGTGTTGGGGTCAGAGTCCTCCCTGCCACGTCTGGGTTCTGAAGTTGGTGAGGTGGCATCTGAGGCTTCCCTTTTGACTCAGGGTGCCTACACCCCCAGCCCACTCTGTTTCCTGAAACCAACTGTGACCAGGTCCAGTCCAGCACTTGGACCAGAAGAGGAGGATGTGGCTTTTCCAACCGCCATGCACAAGAAAGAAGAGACTTTTGCCTGGTCTACCTTACAATCAAGAGGAAAAAACTCATGTGACATGCGCCCTCTAGTGGTACTGGACAGCCCCACCAAGCCACACCTTCCATCTGGCCAGCTGGCCTTGGTGATGGACACCTGGTCCCTGTACTGACACTGTGTGGGAAGCAGGCTTTGGTCAACTCGAAACTCCCACCCCCAATGCCAGTAAAGTGAGTAGATCAAGCAGAGAGAGAAGTGAGAAACACGGAGGCCACCACGTCTTAATGGTTATGGCTGGTGGCTTTCATTGCCACAGCCCTTTGTAGCATCAGCTAACAATACTCATTTCAAATTCTCAAATCAGTAGTCAAAGATTGGTGGGGTGCATGGCTTGCACCTGTAATCCCAGCACTTTAGGAGGCCAAGGCAGGTGGATCACTTGAGGTCAGGTTCAAAACCAGCCTGGCCAACAGGGTGAAACCCCATCTCTACTAAAAAAGCAAAAAAATTAGCCAGGCGTGGTGGGGGCACCTGTAATCCCAGCTACTGAGCAGGCTGAGGCAGGAGAATCTCTTGAACCCGGGAGTCAGAGTTTGCAGTAAGCCCAGATTGCGCCACTGCACTCCAGCCTGGGTGATACACTGAGACTCTTTCTCGAAAAAAAAAAAAAAAAGTCAAAGACTGCTATTGAAAAGTCTGCTAAACTTTGTGGTTAGAAAACTGATTGCTTTATAACAAAAGACAGAATTCCATGTAATTTTGAGCATGTGGCCAATTGCACAACACATTTTATTACTTTGGTGGAGTTAAGCTGCAAAAGGATCATGCCCAGAAGAAAGTGCTTATGCACCATTCCAGAAGTGTCCGTACTTTCGACACATCTGCCTACAGACTCACACGGCTGGAGTAATAAGGAAGCTTCCTGAAAGCACCCTTCGCACAGCGCCCTCAGCGGCACTTGCTTCCTCACCACATCTGGGTGTGCACACGTGTTTTCTTTCTAGCTCTTGGCCAGGGTAGCTTCTCTCCCAGGGTAGGCCAAGAGCTAGAAAGGTAGCTGTGGACAAGGCTCAGATAGTCCTATCACAAAGCTCAGCTACGCATGAGCTTCAAAGCCCAGAAAGTTACTTTACAGCGCTGAGCCCTGGCACCCTGAAGCCAGCCCTGCCCCAGGCTTGCACTCGACCTTCATATCTGTCACTGTGGCCACGGGCCAGGCTGATGACGACAGTCTTTCTGGGGAACTGCAAAACATGTGGTAAGGACCATGGCCACCTTTGCCCATCTGGGGGTCATTCGCCAAAGGACGATTCAGGGCAGGTCACCTGCTCTTTTCCACCTGGCCTTCTAGTACTGGCTTTGACCTGCAATCTCTGTGAGACCTCAAACAAGATTCCCTACATGCCAGGCTGGGCTTTGTGTGGGTAAAATACACTGCTGTTTGGTTGCGTTTGTCTGATCCTAGAGCTCCATTCAACCATGGGACCAAACTGAGTTATATTAACAGGAGCAGCTACCCCCGCTGAGCACATCACATGGGTTATCAGGTTTAAGCCCCCAAAGATGCTGGGTGGGGAGGAGAGTCTTCATCATCTCTCCATCACCATCAGCCCCATGTCACGGAGAGAAAAACAAGGCTGAAGAGGTCAAGCCTCTGCCCCATGTCAAGCCAGAGGCTGGGACCCCCCCTCCAGCACAGGCGCCACCAACAAAGCCACATCACAGAAGCCAAAAGGTCATGGTCAGCATGTGAAAGGGTACAAGACACCAAGTTCCCATGCCAGGGGTCTCAAGCCAAGAAGGCTTGGCTGCTTTTCTGCATCCCAGCAGAGCTTCCCAGGAGCACAACCATCTGAATATCCAGCCCTGTGGTGGGCTGAGGGGAATGTAGTGCAGTGGCCAAGGGTGGGAAGGATCCCAGTTAGAGAATGAGACCTGGCTGGGCCCAGACGCCGTGGTGGTCCAGGGTGTAACCCTGGGCGGCTGCTCCTCCTCCCAAAGGAACTTCATGCCACCCCCAACCCAGGTCCCCCACCTCCCCAAGACAGTGGGACAAGCTTCCTCATGGCCCCCCAGGCCCTCTTGTCCTAAGCCTGACCAGGCCAGGCCCCTGCCTCTATAGCCATCATCCCACTGTGAGCCTCACTCTCTGGGCTCCAGGTGCATGGTCCACCTTCCCTTCCCCCCCAGGGCCTTTGCACATGCTGTTCCCTCCTCCAGGTACAGGTCCTAACCTCCTTTCACCTATTCACTCCTCACCTTCCCCCAGGCCTTGATTTCCCTGGGAAGCCCTCCGCACCACTGATCACATCCATCCTGGGACTTCTCTGTGTCACTTACTGGGACCTCAACAGGCTAACAATGAGATGAGCTGCGGAAGGCCCGCATTCCTGGCTGACGGCTCCACGCCCTTGCCTCCCACCGAGTGCTGAGCCGGGCCTAAGGTTGGCATTCCGTCATGCTGGCTGAGGGGACACGTGCAGAGGAGGAGGCTGCATGAGGCCTACAGCAAACCCAACCTGGGCAGTCTGAGACATGGATGCTGAGCTCATACACCTGTGCCAGGACCAACAGAAGGCACACCCTGGGAATGTTCTGGATCCAAACGTGGAAATGGTTACCCAGGCATACACACAGATCAAAACCAGCATGAGGGATGCTTTACTGTGTAACTGTTGCACCTCAGTTAAAAAGTGTAAAATAGTTTTTCCGAAAGCATCTTCTGGGCTGAGGCAGGAGGACTGCTTGATGTAACTCAGGAGCTGAAGACCAGCCTGGGCAACATAGCGAGACCCAGACATTTTTTCTACAAAAAAATTTGTTTTTTAATTAGCCAGGCACAGTGGTGTGTACCTGTAGTCCTAGCTACTCAGGAGGCTGAGGCAGGAGAATCCCTTGAGCCCAGGATTTCAAAGCTGCAGTGAGCTAGCACTGTTCCACTGTACTCCAGCATGGGCAACAGAGCAAGACCCCATCTCTCTCTAAAAAAAAAAAAGGCATTTTCTTCAGTGTCAAGTTTCTCTACCCAGGAATCTTATCTCCCACATATTGATACACAATTAACAACTGAATAGGAAACTGCCACCTGGGAGATGATTCTGGACAGTGTGGACAAGGCCACATCACTTGGCCCCTTGTGCCCTGGCTGCTTGGGCAGAACCCTCATGCCCTCTGATCCTCCTGGTGAAGAGGGGCAGATGGGGCAGGGCCGAGGCTGGTCAGGACGCACCACAGGCTGCCATAAAAATCCAAGGTGGGGCCCTGAAGTCTGACATCGCATCAGAGCTCTGCCAGGCCTCACCAAGTGACCCAGGGCAGGGGTTTCCTGTTGGTAAGATATGGGCGCTGGCCTCTGCGGGCACTTCCAATGCTTGTGAGTCTGCCCCCCTGCCGCCCCTCTGCTGCCCCACAGTGGGTGCTTCCTCAGCCCAGGAAACTTGTGCTTCACGTTCCAGGCTTCTGCCCTCTGCACACACCCCTCCACTCTCCAGCTGCTTCCCCAGTTTTTAAAACCTTCACGGTGATCTACACCAAAACCAGAGTGTAAGGTGGGAGGCTATGCGATGGCTCACACCTGTAATCCCAGCACTTTGGGAGGCTGAGGCAGGCAGATCACCTAAGGTCAGGAGTTCAAGACCAGCCTGGCCAATATGGTAAAACCCCATCTCTACTAAATATATGAAAATTAGCCAGGCATGGTGGCACACGTCTTGTAGTCTCAGCTACTTGGGAGGCCGAGGCAGGAGAATCACTTGAACCTGGGAGCCAGAGGTTACCATGAGCCAAGATCACACCACTGTACTCCAGCCTGGATAAGACAGTCAGACTGTCACCAAAAAAAAAAAAATGTAAGGTTGGAAACCTAGAGTCCTAACACCCAGGCAGGGTTGGGGGGCCCAGGCTGCTCAACCTTCAGGGACAGCTCTTCAGGGTCGCCTACCATTTCTTTCCCTTGCAGGTGTTTCTGTGGATCCAGTCTGTGCAGGTGCTATGGGCGTCCAGCCATGGGTAGGAGGCAGGGTGCAACAGAGGTCACTGCTGGGGAGACCCGAATCCCTTAGGGGCCCCTCCCAGAGTCAAGTACCTGATAGACTAGGGGGTGGGGGGCTGCAGTGCCTCAGACCAGCCCCTGAGGAAGAGCGGCTACTCCGCTCCAGATGTGAAATCCCTGCACTCCGCGCTGCACTGTGCCTGGGTGAGTGGGCTCTGCAGCACAGAGGGCCTCGGGTGAAAGTGGAGAGGTGGGCGTGGTAAGCTTGAGCACAGCCAGAGGCAGGCTGAGGGGACACAAGGTGCTGGTGTCCCAGCTCTTATGCAGTAACACAGCAGCGAGAGAAAGACAACTGCTCTTCCCTCTCCAGGGGATTTGAAGGCCCTCCTCATGCCAGGCACACAGCAGGCTTCAAAGGCCACAAGTTACCAAGCTCCCACCTGGCAGAGCCCGTCCACAGAGCTGCTCTTCCTATCATGTGCGTTCACTTACAGACAGCAGCGGGGACAGCTGGAAGCTCTCAGAGCCAGGTATGCAGCAGGCACTCAATAAATGCCTGTCATGCGACTGGTATATAAAAATGCACTGTCCAGAGAGAAAAAGCAGACACGGAAGCCAAGGCCTAAGGGGCAGTAGCTCCTCTCATAAGAATGAGGCTGGTGCTGCAGAATCCGCCCACTTTTGTCCACCCCTTGGACACTACCTGGATCAGGCCCCATCATCTCCCACTGGAACCCCTCCCACAACATCCTAGAAGTGTCCCTGCTACACACATCCTAGAAGTGTCCCTGAGGATGCCTCCTCAGGCCACCCCACAACAAGCTCGCCACAGAGCAGCCCGGGTGATCTCAGAACAAGGGGGAGCCCAGAACAGCAGAAGGAAAAAAGATATGGGCAAGGGTCAGCTGGGGACTCACCAAGGTGACTTCATACCCAGAAGGCAATTAAAAGACTGACTTCTCCATACAGTCCAGGCAGGGGTCTGAACGGAAGAATGCAACACCACCTACAAAACATCCTGGCCCCAAAGTTCAAACCTGAATCTGATCACACTTCTAGATCAATCCACCGACTCACAGGAAATGCAAAGGTCAGAGCAACTTGCAAAGGTCCACCATCAGCAGAACTCAGGCAAAGGGAAACCCCACAGTTCTTCAACAACAGATCCAAGTATAGAATGGATAAATAAGAGAGAGATGAGGGAGAGGAAGGAAAGCCTACAGGCTGTGAGAAAACGACTCAACCATGAGAACATGCCGCTCTTGACTGGACCCTGGTAATTTGAACACTGAGTGGGTATGTGAGGATGTCAAAAAATCATTATTTGTCAGATGTGACTGTCATCCCGTGGTTATGTTGTTTAAGCTCACCCTTTCATGAACCTTTGTACATTGTTTGTGGGAATGTAAATTTGTACAGCCACTATGGAAAACAATATGGAGATGCCTCAGAAAAAACAAAATAGAAGTATCATATAATCCAACAATCCCACTACTAGGCTGCGTATATAGAAGAAAGGAAATCAATATATCGAAGAGATAGCTGCACACCCATGTTTACTGCAGCACTACTTCCAACAGCCAAGACGTGGAATCAAACTAAGTACCCATTAACGGACAAATAGACTTTAAAAATGTTATACATATACACAGTGGAGTATTATTCAACCATAAAAAAGAATGAGATCCTGTCATTTGCAGCAACATGGATGGAACTGGAGGTCGTCATGTTAAGTGAAATTAGCCAAGCACTGAAACTCAAAAATCACATTCTCATTCATAGTGGGGAGCTTAAAAAAAAAAAAAAAAAAAAAGTGGATCTCACAAAGATAGAGGGTAGATGGGCGTATCAGGGTTCAGGAAGGGTAGGGAGGATGGGGGAAGATAGGCTGAGTGACGAGTACAATACACAATTAGCTAGAAGAAATGAGATCTAGCGTTTGACCGATCAGTATGGTGATTATAGTAACAATCTATTGTACATTTCAAAATACCTACGAGAATAATTCAACTATTTTTTTTCTTTTCTGTATACTCTAAGCTATTCAAACTTGTGCACTTAGATAATTCAACTATTTCTAAAGATAAACATTTAAGGCTGGGTGCAGTGGCTCACACCTGTAATCTCAGCACTTTGGGAGGCAGAAGTGGGGGTGGGAGGACTGCTCGAGGCCAGGTGTTCAAGACCAGCTTGGGCAACACTGTGAAACTCCATGTCCACAAAACAAAATTATTTTATTTTTATTTATTTTTTTAAACAAAATTTTTTATTAGCTGGACATGGTGGGACACACCTGTAGTCCCAGCTACTTGGAAAGCTGAGGTGGGAGGATTGCTTGAACCCAGGAGTTTGAGGTTACATGAGCTATGATCCTGCCACTGCACCCCAGCCTGGGTGAAAGAGCAAGACCTTGTCTCAAAAACAAAAAAGTTATCTAGGATTTGGCTTACAATCACCCCAGGGATTAGGAGGACACAGAAAACAGGACCCCCACGAGGTGAAGCTAACAAAGTTATGTGATAGGAACACGAAATTCCCATCTCCATCATCTCTTCTGGCTAATTTTGTACAGGTTTCAAATCTTCCATGATGAAAAGGATTTTTGTAGTTGTTGTTTATTTGACATCTCAGATCTCACTAGAGGAGTGAGGGAAAGTAGAGAAGTG
>PVKV010030099.1:0-22704 GCA_004027835.1 Alouatta palliata | reverse complement strand
CACTTGAATCCGGGAGGCAGAAGTCGCAGTGAGCTAAGATCGTGGCACTGCACTCCAGCCTGGGTGACAGAGCAAGACTCTGCCTCAAAAAAAAAAAAAAAAAAAAATAGGGACGTGTACTGGCCTCTAATCCCAGCTCCAGCACATTACGGCTTCTTCCTAGGCTTTTGTGTCCCTGTGTGAGAAACGTGGACCAGAAGTGCTCTCAAGTTCTCACTGTCCGTGTTCTTCAGATGAGGATGTGAAGGCATGGAGATGGAAAAGTGTAATGATGGTGGCTTCCTCTGAGGCTGTGGCAGAGGAGACAAGAGTGAACAGTGAGGATGATTCATTATCCTTCTTGGCAAAGAAAATTTTATGTGATGACTAGAAATTTGTTTACTCATACACAAATTCCTACTGAAACAGTCAAGGGGAGAGAGATAGCATGCTGGTACAAATGAGTTTCTTCTTTCCTTAAATCCAAATAATCAATGTTTCAGACATTTCTTAGAAAGTCTAGTAAATAGCTTTTTTTTCTTTTTCTTTTTCTTTTTTTTTTTTTTTTGAGACGGAGTCTTGCTCTGTCACTCAGGCTAGAGTGCAGTGGCATGATTTCAACTCACTGCAACCTCCACCCCCAGGGTTCAAGTGATTCTCCTACCTCAGCCTCTCAAGTAGCTGGGATTACAGGCATGCACCATCACACCCAGCAAATTTTTGTATTTTTAATAGAGATGGGGTTTTGCCATGTTGGCCAGACTAGTTTCGGACTCCTGACCTCAAGCAATCAGCCCACCTTGGCTTCCCAAAGTTCTAGGATTATAGGCATGAGCCACCATACCTGGCCAGATTTCTTGAAAGTTGTTTGTCTTTTTTTTTTAACACCCAAATTGTCTTAACAATACAAGCAAAAACTTGTTTTAAATAGCAATCACGTTCACTTTTAATGGGATCAAAAATAAAAATAAATAAATAAATAAAAATAAAAAGAAAGTTGTTTTAAAAGTGGTTATAGGCCGGGCGCAATGGGTCATACACTTTGGGAGGTCAAGGCGGGTGGATCATTTGAGATCAAGAGTTCAAGACCAGCCTGGCCAACATGGTGAAACGCCGTCTCTACTAAAAATATGCAGATTTGCTGGGCCTGGTGGCTGCATGCTTGTAATTCCAGCTACTCAGGAGATTGAGGCAGGAGAATGTCTTGAACCCAGGGGGAGGCAGTGGGGGAGGAGGTTGCAGTGAGCCGAGATCTCACCATTGCACTCCAGCCTGGGCAACACAGTGAGACTCAGTCTCAAAGAAAAAAAAAAAGCGGTTATATTTCTTAGGCCTAGGATTAAGGGATAGTTTTACTGTTTAATCTTTTTTGTCTACTCTGATCTTTCACCAGTAATTAATAGAGAATCAATAAATATTAGTTCCTTAATCAGGTTTTTAAAAATGAAATAAATGGCTTTAATGGTTCAAATGGAAGGCAGCAGAAGGAAAGAAACTTAAAAACTAATGATGGTAATAACTGGCATTAGGCGTGGCACGGTAGCTCATGCCTATAGTCTCAGCTATTCCAGAGGCTGAGGTGAGAGGATGACTTGAGGTAGGGAGGTTGAGGCTGCAGTCAGCTGTGTTCATGCCACTGCACTCCAACCTTGGCTGCAGAGAAAGACCCTGTCTCAACAAAAAAAAAAAAAAAAAAAAGAAAGAAAGAGAAAAAGAAAATAATTATTTTAATTTTTTAGTAAATTTCTTTTAATAGAGACAGGGTCTCACTATGTTGCCCAGGTTGGTCTTGAATTCGTGGTCTCAAGTGATGCACCCACCTTGGCCTCCCAAAGTGCTGGGATTATAGGCATGAGCCACCATGCTTGGCCTGAAAAAAATTAATAAATAAAAAATAAACTGAGTTTCATTTATTTCCTACTGAGCAATACTGATTCATTCCCCTCTCAACTCTGAAAAAGAAGTTATTATCCCCATTTCATATATAAGAAAAAACAGAAAAGTTCAATGATTCTGCCAAGGTCACAGAGCTAGTAAATGCAGTCCCTGTGGCTTCACCTAGATGGTGAAGTTCAGGGACCCTTTGATTTATTATTGTGCTCTATTTCCTCTTAGATGATCTAAAAATTAAGCATACTTGGTTTGGAAAAATTGTATAATTTTAGAGAACAGATTTAGCATGCAAACTACGTTTCGGTTAATTTTACCTGAACTTACACTGATGAAGGCTGAAGGAAAGTAGTTTGAAACTGTGGTAGGTTTGGGATTTAAATTTTTCGATGGATAAACCAGAGTGGATACATCAACTCTGTGCTAGGGTTAACTGCATAACAAACATTGGTCTATGCTGACAATTATATCGCTTTGGATAGCACTTCAAAAAAAGCTGAAAGATAATTAGAATTGCTCAGGGAAAGGTTGGAAAGATCACAAACTACCAACCGGCTTCAAAAAATAAATTAAAAAAAAAAAAGCACAACCTATCCATGGAACCAGATTCTATCAGCACAGAAAACAATCAGGGAGAAAGAGGCCATGGGCACACGCTTTCCCCCACGCCCAAGAAAAGCTTCACGGCCACCATCTCATTTTGTGCAAACAACGCAGTTCCTGTCCTACCTTCAGGGAGGAACCTCAGCCGCTTTAGAGCTTCTGAATGTTGGTCTTTGTCCTCTCATCCTCTGCTTCCTCACTTTTCAATCAGTTCTCCTCCTGTGGCTGGATCCATTTAACTGTTTATCACATTTTAAAAAACTGAATTAATCATAGAAGTGATTTCATGACCCAGAACTGAGGACAGGCCTCACGCTCAATAAATATTTGCTGGATGAATAATTGCTATAGCCATGGTTCTTCTAGACAAGGAATTTCACCTTATATCCCAGGGTAGGGAAAGACACAAGACTGCAAGATGCAAGAAAGATTGTCTACACTAAATAAAACCGGTTCTGGGCTGGGTGCAGTGGCTCGCACCTGTAATTGTAGTACTTTGGGAGGTTGAGGTGGGCAGATTGCTTGAGCTCACTTCAAGACCAGCCTGGGCAACATGGAGAAACCCCATCTCCACAAAAAATATAAAAATTACCCGGGTGTGGTGGCATGTACCTGTAGTCTCAGCTACCTAAGAGGGAGTTTGGGAGTTTGAGGCTGCAGTGGTTTGTAATCCGACCACTGCACTCCAGCCTAGGTGACAGAGCAAGACTCTGTCTCAAAAAAACAACAGGTTCTGATGGGGAATAGAAGTGAGGAGTCTTGGGGTTTAGCAAGAACTGGCTATACTATGAAACCAGTCAAATCTGGGTGCAAAACCTGGCTTTCCTCCTTGTGTATGACTTCACTTTATTTTCTCTACCTTGAGTCTCAGTTTATCTATTTAAAAGGCCTAACTTTTAGGAATGCTGTGAGTTTGCTCATCCAGGTTCCTTCTTGATCCTTATCTTCATTCCCACTCCAAGAAGGAGCCCTAATCTGATGAGTCATTCCAGGGACACTGATGGGCCACATGAGAGGGATTCTGTTTCTGTCTTTATCTTATCAGAAGGCCAGAATTATCTGGCACCCTCAAAAGAAGACCAGCCGTTATTTCCTTCTCTAGCCCTGTCTTCTTTCTTGAATGCAGGCTGCAAGTGATAAGTGACCAATTCTGCTTTTCCCTTCCAGGCAGCCTAAGTGACAAAGAGGACAGGAACTGTTTCCTTCAGGAGAAAAAGACTGCATCCTGTTTTCATTGCCTCCTGAGGTCTTCTTTTCGGTCTCCTTTCTCCCATGTGACCATCGGTTGGTAGTAACATTGGGGTTTAGATAAATGAGAAGGAAGGGTTTAATTGAGCCATTTTTGCCTGTGTTCTCTGCCTCAAGGGTTCAGACCACAGCTCAGCAACAGTAAAACGTTAATGCAGCCAGACTGAGATTTTATTGGCCAGGCGTGGTGACTCACGCCTGTAATCCAAGCACTTTGGAGGCCAAGGCAGGTAGATCACCTGAGGTCGGGAGTTCAAGACCAGCGTGACCAACATGGTGAAACCCTGTCTTTAAAAAAAAAAAAAAAAGAAAGAAAGAAAAGAAATGAAACTTAAAATTACCAATAAAAGTATCTCATTCTTCGGACTTAAGGTCTCATTCCAGCTAATAACTACCCATTAAAGCTGTTTCTCTCCCTTTTTCTTTTCCTCTTTTAAGATGGTGTTTGGAGGGTGGTGCCTAGGTGGCCTCATGGTGGCTCACAGCCCATGTTTTTCTTGTTTTTCTCCTCTGGATGGTTGCCAACCTGTGCTGCCAGGATGCTGGTCTGGTCTTGTCCCCGAGCTGCCAATCCTAAGGTCTGTTCTCCTGGCTCTCTTCCTCACCCCACCTCCATGGCTGGAAGGAACTCGTCTTACATCATATCTGCCTCCTTACCAAGATGAAATTTGTAAACACCACTTCCCAGGAGGGCTACTAGCAGAATGGCTATTGGGAATAATTTATGGAAGAAAGGAATAAAATACAGGCATATACTCACAAACTCATACACACATACAATCCTTGTCACATTATTTCTTTTTCTTTTTTCCTAAACTTTTTGTAGAGACAGGGTCTCACTATATTGCCCAGGCTAATGTTTGTTATATTCCTGGCCCCAAGCAATCCTCCCATCTCAGCCTCCCAAAGTTCTGGGAATACAAGCATGAGCCACCATACCCAGACTCCATTATATTCTTTTATCATCTCTGACCCCAGTAGAATGTTCAGGGATTTTCTGTTTTGTAAGCCCAGTGTCTAGAAGAATGTACGGCACAGAGTAGGTGCCCAATAAATATTTGCTGAATGTGTGAATGGTGGGTCACATCTGCTGTGTATTGATTTATCCAGTTCAACTGTCAGCGGCAATCTTATTTCCCTTATCCCCAGGTACTTGCACAATAGCACATAGAAGCTTAGGTACTTACTGCCTACAGCAATCACCAGCTAGGACGTGGTAGTCGAAGCAAGGAGTCTTATGAGGTCCCTCAGGAAGAGCAGGAAGAACAAAGTGGGGCCGAGAGTAGCTTAGAGTGGCAGTTCTCAAACTTTCCCATCTCAGAACCCCCTTACAACTTCTGGAAATTGTCGAGGGCTCCAAGGCATTTTCTTTACATGGGTTGTGTCAATATTTATTGTATTAAAATTAAAACAAAAATTTTAATTTTTTGTAAATCTCTGGATGGAAGAGAGCTGGATTCTCGTATCTATATCTGCATTCAATCTTTTGAGATGTGTTTTGGTTGAAATGCTTTGGTTGAAATCTGGCCTCACACAGACAGGTGATTGGAAAAGGGAGGATCTCAGAGACCTCAGGGGTTCTCCGACCACTGCTGTCCTCGAGCAATAGTTGCTGCGACAACAATAACAACCCTCTCTGAGATGGAGCCCCCAGCCCTCTGCGAACCCCAGACTCTAATACTGGCACAGAATCCCTGCCTCCAGCCTCTTTGCTTAGAATTGCACAATTTTCCAGTAATGTCTGAAATAGCTGGCAGCCTTGAGCAGGAAAACTGGATAGAGGTGAGTTCCTGAGGGAGTATGTTCGTCCTGGGTAAAAGCGAGTGGACTAGACATCCTAGAAAAGGGTTGACACCTGGAATCCTAGCATTTTGGGAGATCGAGAAGGGAGAATGGCTTGGGTCCAGGAGTCTGAGACCAAACTGGGCACATAGCAAGACCCTGTTGCTAAAAACAAACAAATAAAACCCCCGAGAAAGTAAGGGGTTGAGGAAAGGAAAACACATCATGCATTTCCAGGAAGGAAAGACAACAGCCTAAGAACCTCAGGTATTTTAAAAGAAAAAAAAAGGAAGAAGCTCAGGTATTGGCCGGGCACAGTGATTATTGCCTGTAATCCCAGCACTTTGGGAGGCCAAGGCAGGTGGTTCACAAGATTAAGAGATCCAGATCATCCTGGCCAACATGGTGAAACCCTGTCTCTACTAAAAATATAAAAATTAGCTCGGCTTGGTGGCCTGTGCCTGTAGTCCTAGCTACTTGAGAGGCTGAAGCAGGAGAATTGCTTGAACCTGGGAGGCAGAGGTTGCAGTGAACTGAGATCGCACAATTGTACTCCAGCCTGGCGACAGAGTAAGACTCTGTCTCCAAAAAAAAAAAAAAAAAGCAGCAGCAGCTCAGGTACAGTAATGAACAAACATGTCTCTGTGCCCAGGAGCTGGCTCTCAGAAGGGGAACAGTTGGTGACGTAATTATATATCTCTGCAACTTCCTGGGCCTAGCTGGCAGAGCCACAGCGTTGTCCCCAGTCGTTGGGGAACTGGTGGAAATATAGCAGACTCCCACCAGGTACAGCTGTAAGACGAGTGAATCCTCAGCATGTTGGAGAGGCCTTGTTACCATGGGTAGAAAGGCTTTAGATAATACCTTCTGGTTTATAAGCCCTTCCAGCCATGGGCCAGCACCACCAAGGACACCTTTACTGTATATTCTGCTTACCTGCTTTACAGAGAAAAGGTACAGTCGGCCTGCTGTCAGTAGCCCCCGCCAGGCCCCAAATACTGCCCACCTTCCTTCCATGACAAGTAGCCCAGCTCTGTAGGGAAAAAATGAGTGTATGTGACTGCTGCAACCTGCAAGAGCCACATTTTAGTAAGCAGATAACAAGTCCAACCTTTGTGCTTAGAATTTTCCAAAGATTTTTCTAAGAAACTGTCACTATTGCACTTCGTCCTATCCTAACTTCTGACGCCTACATTGCTATTTAGGAGGCCTAAACATAATCCCTGTTTACAACGCCCAGGTCTAATCCAGTGTTTGGTACATAGAAGGCACTTAAGTTTTTAGTGAATGTAAGTTAAATAAATGAATTCTGATGCTCTCTCTTTTTTTTTTTTTTTAAAGACAGAGTCTCACTGTTGCCCAAGCTGGAGTGCAGTGGCACAATCTCAACTCACTGCAACCTTTGCCTCCCAGGTTCAAGTGATTCTCATGCCTCAGCCTCCAGTAGCTGCAGTAGTGTGTGCCACTACACCTGGCTAATTTTGTATTTTTAGTAGAGACAGGTGTATTAGTAAATTTTCATGCTGCTACAAAGAACTGCCTAAGACTGGGTAATTTAGGAAAGAAAGAGGTTTAATTGACTCACAGTTCCTCATGGCTGGGGAGGCCTCAGGAAATCCACAATTATGGCAGAAAAGTAAGGGGAAACAAGATACCTCCCTCACAGGGCGACAGGAGGGCGAAGTGCCTTATAAACTCATCAGATCTCGTGAGAACTCACTATCACGAGAACAGAATGAGGGAAATTGCCCCCATGATTCAATTACCTCCACCTGATCTCTCCTTTGATATGTGGGAATGTGAGGATTGTGGCGATTATGGGGATTATAATTCAAGATGAGATTTAGGTGAGGACACAAAGCCTAACCAATATAACTGGGTTTCACCATGTCGGCTAGGCTGGCCTCAGACTCCTGACCTCAAGTGATCTGCCCACCTCAGCCTCCCTAACTGCTGGAATTATAGGTGTAAGCCACTGTGGTCAGCCTGATGGTCTTATTTAATGTGTACCAAAAGCATGTGCTTTTTGTACATTATGCCATTTAATTACACTGTTCATGGAAAGCTTGCCCCAGCAAGAAGGCATAAGTTCTTTAAAAGCAGGAAAAGTACAATATATTTGAGGCTTATTAAAGACTTTATACACATCATCCTGTACCCATCTATGTTATGGCAGGGCCCCTCAAATCCTTCTCAAAGACACCTTTTTTCTTCTTTTATAGTACTAAAAGCTATATTTATTTATCATTTTGCTACAGGGTAAGACTGCTTACTTTGCTAAGTACCACTAATGGTTTTAGAGAAAGTGATTCACTTATAGTCTAATGAATTGTTTCCTATTATTCAGAAAAAGGTTTAGCCAAAATGGTTTACTTAAATACATATTATTTAATCAAATAGGACTACATATTAAAGCATGTAATAGGACAGGCTCGGTGGCTCACGCCTATAATCCCAACACTTTGGGAGGCCCAGGCAAGAAGATTGCTCGAGGCCAGGAGTTCAAGATTACCCTGGGCCAACATGGCAAAACTCCATCTGTACTAAAAATACAAAAATTAGCCAGGTATGGTGGCACAGGCCTGTAGTCCCAGCTATTCGGGAGGCTGAGGCACATGAATCTCTTGAACCTGGGAGGTAGAGGTTGCACTGAGTTGAGATCATGCCACTGCACTTCAGCCTGGGCACCAAAGGAAGACTCTGTCTCAAACAAATAAAAAATTAAATAAAAATAAAACATATGATGAACATGCCAGGTCCCCTACATCATTTATAATCAAAGAAGTTCTGTTTTTGTCTGTTTAAAATTCAAAAGCTTCCACAAAAATTTACTTAAATCTGTACAGCAGTGCCCTGGGAAGAAAGATATGGTATTTCAATTAAAAAAACTTGACAAGACATTAAAGAGATGAATTAATTAACAGAGAGGCTAGATAGAGGAATTTCCCACTTAAAAACAATATTTCTATGTCTAAGAATTCACTTTACTCTGAGCTCGACTGGTAAATTTAAAAAGCACTGAGTTGAGGTCGGACACAGTGGCTCATGCTTGTAATCCCAGCATTTTGGGAGGCCGAGGAGGACGAACCCCTTGAGGCCAGCAGTTTGAGACGAGCCTGGCCAACATGGTGAGACCCCATCTGTACTAAAAATACAAAAATTAACCAGGTGTAGTAGTACACGCCTGCGATCCCAGCTTCTTGGCAGGCTGAGGCATGAGAATCTCTTGAACCTGGTAGACAGAGGTTACAGTGAGCCTAGAGAGTGCCGTTGCACTCCCACCTGGGTGACAAAGTGAGACTGTCTAAAAAAAAAAAAAAGCACCGAGTTTTTGTTTTTTAATATAATAATTTTATTGAGTTTTTTTTTCTCTTTGAGACAGATTCTCGCTCTGTTGCCCAGGCTAGAGTGCAGTGCACACCTCGGCTCACTGCAACCTCCACCTCCCAGGTTCAGAAGATTCTTCTGCCTCAGCCTCCCTAGTAGCTGGGATTACAGGTGCTTGCCACCACGCCTGGTTAAGTTTGTGTATTTTTAGTAGAGATAGGGTTTCACCATGGTGGTCAAGCTGGTCTTGAACTCTTGATCTCAGGTGATCCACCTGCCTCAGCTTCCCAATGTGGTGGCATTACAGGCGTGAGCCATTTCACCCTGCTGATATATTTCAGATAGCATAAAATTCACCCTTTTACAATTCAGTGGACTCTGGCATATTCATATAATTGTGTAATCATCACCACTATCTTATTTTAGAACCTTTTTTTCAACCCCAAAGAAACTCCATACTTATTTGCAGTCACTCCCCATTGCCTGTCTTCCCCCAGCCCATTGGAAGCCACTAATTTACTTTATATCTCTGTGGTTTTTCTCTTTTCTGGACACTTCATATAAATGGAATGCATACAAAATGTGGCCTTTTGTGGCTGGCATCTTTCACTGATTACCATGTTCCCATGGTTCATCCATGTTGCTACACTTATCAGTATTTTATTCCTTTTAATGGCCAAATAATATTCTATGGTATGGATATACCACATTTATTTATCCTTTCATCAACTGATGGACATTTGAATTGTTTCTACTTTTGGGCTATTGTGAATAATGCTGATATAAACATTTGTGTACACATTTGCCTGTGCACATACGTTTTCAATGATCATGGCTATACGCCAAGGAATAGAATTGCTGAGTCATAAATAACTCTGTTCAACATTCTGAGAAACTGACAAACTATTTCCAAAACAGTTGCATCGTTTTACAATCCCACCAACAATGTATAAGGATTCTACTTTTGCCATATCTTCACCAACACCAATTATTTTCTGTCTTTTTAAATTCTAACCAGACTAGTCAATGTGAAGTGGTATCTCATTCCAGATTTTGATTTGCATTTCCCTAATAACTACAGTAACAATGTTGAGCTTCTCTTCATGTGCTTATCAGTTATTTGCATATCTTCCTTGGAGAAATGTTCATTCAAATTCTTTGCTTTTTAAATTTGGGTAGTCTTTTTATTATTAAGTTGTTGGAGTTCTTTATATATTCTAGATATAAGTCCCGTATCAGATATATGATTAGCAAATAATTTTTCCCACATTCTGTGTGCTTTTTTGAGACAGAGTCTCGCTCTGTTGCCTAAGCTGGAGCTCGGCTCACTGCAACCTCTGCCTCCTGGGTTCAAGCAATTCTTGTGCCTCAGCCTCCCTAGCAGCTGGGACTAGAGGCACACACCATCATGCCCAGCTAATTTTTGTATTTTTAGTAGAGATGGAGTTTCACCATGTTGGCCAGGCTGATCCTCCCACCTTGGCCTCCCAAAGTGCTGGGATTACAGGCGTGAGCTGCCTCGCCTGGCCTCTATCCTAAATTCTAAATTATTTCACTTTCCTTGTCTGGAAAATAAGTGGGTTCTAAAAACTCCCAGTGTGACAAAATGGGGTGTATATAAACTGGTCAGTGACCGAGGAGTATAAATAGCCAAGGGATTCATGTGATCTGTCTAATATAGCAATACCACTCACAGACTGTAAAGTAAGCAGAATCTTGCTTTTTCACATATGAAAATCTGGGAAAAAAAAAAAACTATATGCACTGAACAGATATAAAATTTGGCACTTTTGAGAACCTGGTGGCAATGATATTGCTGTTGTATCAAAGTAATAAGGGTGAGGGATAACTTTGAGGGATAAGTTATGCCTGACCATTGGAACCAGTGAGCCGAGCACGTGACTGCAGTAAGACTCCAAAACCTAATTTTTTTGAAAAACAAGCTGGTCACCTTACAAACCAGCGTGTTTATGAATTCTAATTTTCTTTTTTAAGAGATAGAGTCTTCCTCTGTCACCTAGACCAGAATGCAGTGGTGCAATGATGAATATTGATAGCATCTCTGTAGCAGAAACTACTGAATCAAAAAGAAGCATAGAGGCCGGGCGCGGTGGCTCACGCCTGTAATCCCAGCACTTTGGGAGGCCGAGGCGGGTGGATCACAAGGTCAAGAGATCAAGACCATCCTGGTCAACATGGTGAAACCCCATCTCTACTAAAAATACAAAAATTAGCTGGGCATGGTGGCACGTGCCTGTAGTCCCAGCTACTCAGGAGGCTGAGGCAGGAGAATTGCTGGAACCCAGGAGCCGGAGGTTGCGGTGAGCCGAGATCGCGCCATTGCACTCCAGCCTGGGTAACAAGAGCGAAATTCCGTCTCAAAAAAAAAAAAAGAAGCATAGATATTCTTAGATGTTCCTTTAAAATATGGATTTTTAACCTGTGGTAAATGTGCTCAAACGGAAACCTTCGTTTTTTGAGAATATCCTGACCAAAAAATGGCAAGAGATTTTGCTCCTGCAGTCAAAAAAAATCAGTCACATATGCCTGATGAGGGTCTAGAATATAGGTTATATAAAGAACACTTACAACTCAGCAGCAAAAAGACAAGCTGGTTAAAAAATGAGCAAAGGATTTGCCTTAGTCTATTCAGGCTGCTATAACAAAATACCATAGACTGTGGCTTATAAACAACAGAAATTTATTTCCTGCAGTTCTGGAGGCTGGAAGTCCAAGATCAAGACTTTGGCAGATTCCTTGTCTGGTGACCTCATTCCCCCATAGGCTATCATCTTTTCATTGTAACTCACACAGTGGAAGGGAGCAAGGGGTCTCTCGCTAGTTTCCCTCTCTCTCTTTTTCTTTTTTCTTTTTTTTTTTTTTTTTTTTTTTTTTTTTTTTTTTTTTTGAGATGGAGTCTTGATCTGCCACCCAGGCTGGAGTGTGGTGGTGCAATCTTGGCTCACTGCAACCTCTGCCTCCCAGGTTCAAGCCATTCCCCTGCCTCAGCCTCCTGAGTAGCTGGGACTACAGGTGCATACCACTATGCCCAGCTAGTTTTTGTATTTTTAGTAGAGGTGGAGTTTCACCATATTGGCCAGACTGGTCTCAAACTCCTGACCTTGTGATCCACCCTCCTTGGCCTCCCAAAATGATGGGATTACAGCCATAAGCCACCACACCCAGCCATAAGCCACCACACCCAGCCATTTCTTTCTTTTACAGGCACTAATCTGTTCATGAGGGCTCTGTCTTCACAACCTAATCTCCTCCCAAAGGCCCTGCCTCCTGTTGGAAATAGATGTTGGAAACAGATGCTTGGTGGCGCAAAGAAAATTTAGCACTGAGACAAAGGATCTTTTAGCAATGCAATTTTTACTTCCGGGACTGCAGGAAGGGTACTTTTACTAGCCGTTTTGCCATGAGAGTAAAATGAATAAAGGAAAACAGACAAATTTAGCCCTTACCCATTTGGGGCTGTCCTTACTGCTGAGTTTAATCTTCGTTAGTTGGAGCCAGACTTTACAATTTAAACTAAAACCCGATTGGCTAATAAGTTCAAACGTTTTTAAACAGGTAAAGGCAATGAAAAGCTGGGACATGCCTGTGAGCAGGTCCAGCACAGATATCTTTGTTAAAGTTCAAGGACATAGAATGTACTATGTGCCTGTAAGCATGGCATGTCTAACAGCTGCATAGGATAGGGCTTAACAAAGTTATTAGCACACTTATTCTTTAACAAAAAAATAAAACTTTTAAGAAGAAGTTTTTTACTTTCCACACTTCTAATATCACCATTTTGTGGGTTAGGATTTCAACATATGAATTTGGGGAACAGACATTTAAGGACTTAAATTTAAGGACTTTCCAGGACTTTTAGACATGCTCACTTCAGTATCACATACACTTATTTATTCATTTTATTTATTTTTTTTTATTTTTATTTTCATTTTGAGATTGGATCAGGTGGTTGAGGTAGGAGGATCACTTGGACCCAGGAGGTTGAGGCTGCCGTAAGCTGTGATTGTGCCTCTGCACTCCAGACTGAGTGACAGAGTGAGACCCTGTCTTTTAAAAAGAAAAATTTTTAAATCATGTTGTTGTTTTAAGTAAAGTAAGTACTACCAGATCTAAAACAACCCCAGAGGTCTCCTAGACTCCCTCTGACCACACTTGCTTTCTGTCTGCTCCCTCCTCCCACGGACTACCTTTCAACCCTTTTTCTTCCTTCAGTGTTTACCTTCATATTTTAAAATAAAATGCATATAGTGATACATATATACATATACATGTGTGTATGTGTGTATATATATATTTATATATATATATATATTTTTTTTTTTAGACAGAGTCTTGCTCTGTTGCCCAGGATGACGTGCGATGGCTCGATCTCAGGTCACTGCGACCTCTGCCTCCCGGGCTCAAGTGATTCTCCTGCCTCAGCCTCCCTAGTAGCTGAGATTACAGGTGCCTGCCATCACACCTGGCTAACTTTTTATTTTAATAGAGACAGGGTTTCACCATGTTGGTCAGGCTGGTCTCAAACTCCTGACCTCAAGTAATCCACCCACCTTGGCCTCCCAAAGTGCTGGGATTATGGGCGGGTGCAGCTACCAAGCCCTCATAATATTTTTTTGTATTTTTAGTAGAGATGGGATTTTACCATGTTAGCCAGGCTGATCTGAAACTCCTGACCTCAGGTGATCTGCCCACCTCAGCCTCCCTAAGTGCTGGGATTACAGGCATGAGCCAAGGCACCTTGCTCATATAGTGCTATATTTTTTATGTTTTGGTTTTAGATATAAACTGATGACTTTATAGTAGTATAAAGATGAGGTTTTTAGCTCTATTATTACCCAGAATATCATCTAAAGACATTTAAACATATACATATATTCTCCTTCCCCATCCTCCTAATACAGTTGTGTCATAAGTTTGGATTCTATTGATATTTATGTTTACATGTATAATGAGTTGTGCTATGAAGACAATTTCTTGTACTTTTTCTCTTTTTTTCTTTGCTATTAATAAGTGCTTTACACTTGCTTGAAGAAGTGAATGATACGCCATCCCAAAACATATAAAATTGGTAATTTGATTATTTTGAGTTGAAAACCTTTAAGAAGAAAGGGCAAGCTGACCCGTCTTCTCCAGCATGCAGCAAGCCATTAACATTCCTCTGAGAGGGACACTCTCCCTGCATCAGGTTCAGAAAAGAGCTGTCATCTCAGAGTGGGAATCGCAATGTACCTCACAAATGTACTTATGGAAATCACCCTTATTTTCCATATACCTCCTAGTGACACCCCTCCAAATGTATTGCTCCTAGCCAGGTCGCCTTTGTCCTGTGCTTTCTTCTCAGATTTATCATTCTTTGTCCCAAAAGTATAAAAGCATCTTGCTTTGGCCATTTCTTTGGACTTGACTCTCTTGTGAAGATCCTCATGTATAAAACTAATGAATTTGGGCCGGGTGCAGTGGCTCACGCCTGTAATCCCAGCACTTTGAGAGGCCAGGGAGGGCAGGTCACTTGAGGTCCGTAGTTTGAGACCAGCCTGGCCAACATGGTGAAACCTCATCTCTACTAAAAATCAAAAAATTAGCTGAGTACGGTGATGCACGCCTGTAATCCCAGCTACTTGGGAGGCTGAGGCAGGAGAATTACTTGAACCTGGGAGATGGAGGTTGCACTGAGCTCAGATCGCACCGCTGCATTCCAGCCTGGGTGATAGAAGGCAACTCTGTCTCAAAACAAAACAAAACTAATGAATTTGTATGATTTTCTCTTGTTAATCTGCGTGGTGTCAATTTGGTTTCTAGAACCAGCTGAAGAACCGACGTAAGACCCACAGAGGAACTGGAGGTGATCTCTTGCTCTCCTACACTCTTTGACCTCATTATTTATTTACCCCACGCTCATCCATCCTCAAGGTCTCTGCCAGAAGCGCACATCTCTTCTCAAGTTCTGCAAACATATTGAGAATTCCAGCAATTTTATCTTGTTCTTTGAAACCTTCCCCTTGCCCCGGGACTCATCTCTCCTCCTGCTGCAGGCTGGGCTAGTCGCTCTCTGGCCTTCTTGTACAGATGCCACAGGGAGACTGCTTCTGACCCTCCCCCTGGAAATTCCTTTCACTCTTCTCCCGAGTGAGCTCTCATGCGTCCTAGATCCCATGTCTTATTCTTTCTTGGTTTACTCTCTTCAATGAAGCACTTCCTCCAGTAGCTTCCTGAAAAAGACTGCATGGGGAATACATTTCTTGAGGTGTTATGTGTTTGGAAGATCTTTATTCTACTCTTATGTCTGATTGACAGTTTGGTAGGAAACAGACTTCTAAGTTGGAATTAATTTACCCTTGAAATTTTGAAGTCATTGTTCATTGTCCTCTAACTTCAAACTGAGATTTCAGATACTATTCCAGTTCTGATGCTTTGTGTGTGACCTGGTTTTTTCCTTAGAAAGACTGTGGGTCGAGTGGTGGCTCACACCTGTAATCTCAGCACTTTGGGAGGCTGGGGTGGAAGTGTCACTTGAGTCCAGTTGTTTGAGACCAGGCTGGGCAACATGAGAAGATCCTATCAATACAAATGCTTTTTAAAAAAAATTAGCCAGGCATGGTGGTGCACTCCTGTAGTCCCAGCTACTTGGGAGGCCGAGGTGGGAGGATCATTTGAGCCTGGGAGGTTGAGGCTGCAGTGAGCCGTGATTGTGCCACCACACTCCAACTTGAGGAACAGAGTGAGACCCTGTCTCAAAAACTAAGATTTTAATTTTTTGTCTTTCTTTATCTCTCTTTTTCTTTTCTTTCTTTTTTCTTTCCTTCTTTCCTTTCTTTCTTCCTTTCTTCCTTTTTTTTTTTTGATAGGGTCTTACTCTGTCATCCAGGCTGGAGAGCAGTGATGTTGTAATGGCTCACTCTAGCCTTGACCTCTTAGGCTCAAGCAATCCTCCCACCTGAGCCTCCTGAGAAGCTGGGACTAGAGGTGCGTGCCACCACAACTAGCTAATTTTTATTTTTTGTAGAGACAGGGGTCTCCCTGTCTCTACAAGCCCAGCCCAAGCTGGTCTTGAATTCCTGGACTCAAGTGATCCTCCTGCCTCAGCCTCTCACAGTGGCATAAGCCACTGTGCCCAGCCAGAGAAGTTTTCTTGAAGTGACTCTTTCTCTTATCCATTACTGTACAACAAAGTACCCCAAAAACATAATAGCTCAAAATAACAACCTTGAAGAAGACCAAAGAGATGTAGAGAGGAACCACTTTATTTGCTCACAATTTTATCAATTGTGCTAGGCTCAGCTGGTCAGATTCTCAACCAGGTGTGGTGGTTCACACCTGTGATCCCAGCACGTTTTTAAATTTTCTTTTTATAGCATCTTGTTTTTGTTTCATGGATGTACTATTTTCCTAACGCACTGAGGCTATTAATTACAGGGGCTTTAAACATTTTTTCTTCTGCTGTCTTAATGTCCTACAGGTTCCTTTTATTGCCATTTAATTAGATACGTGGTTTGATGCTCAAAAATTAAGTGATCCTTGCCTGACTGCTTGCACTTTAAGATATAGCAATAAGAAGCCAATTGTATTCTCTGAGTTTGTTGGGGCTCAGAAACCAATACCCCAAAATATAGTGCTTTGAGATGCTGAATGAAGAAGCTTCAAGGTTTCTCTGACCACACTCCCCACCATCTCTCCCAAAGCGCTGGATCAAGCTGAAGTTCCTTCGTCTGCCTAAGATTCAGACCCACCAAAAGGAACAATGTTTTATTTATTTAGTTTTTCTTCTTTCTTCTTTTTTTTTACTTTTTAATTTTTGTGAGAAAGTGCCTGCGGAAGAACAATTTTTTTTTCTTATTCTTCCTGTAAGACCAAGAATGTAACCACATCTGAAGAGATCCTTTCAGGAGCTAATGTATAAATTAAGCTCTGTTCCCCTATCATTCATTCTCTCTACTAATTCCCTAAAAGAATGCTTTTTCTTCCTCTCCCCACAGTCTTTTTTCCAGGATGGTATATAAGCTTCTAAACTCCTCTGCGGAGTAAGTAATCACTCTGTGGTTCTCCCAGGTAAAATTTCTATGCCTTTTCTCCAATTAGTGTCTTTCATGAGCTGATTTTTCGGCAATCCTTCAGAGGGCAAAGAGGGAGTTTTCCCTTGGCCCCTACAGTTCATTGGCTTGTGGGCTTCCCTATGGGATGATCTATCTGGATTGGCTGTATATATATATATATGTATATATATATATATTTTTTGAGACAGGGTTTCACTCTGTCACTCAGGCTAGAGTGCAGTGGCACAATCATGATTCACTGCAGCTTCAACCTCCGGGTTCAAGTGATCCTCCCGCCTCAGCCTCCTGAGTATCTGGGACTACAGGCCCATACCTCTGTGCCCAGCTAATTTTTTATTCTTTGCAGAGGTGGGGGTCTCACCATGTCTCCCAGGCTAGTCTCAGACGCCTGGCTCAAGTGATCCTCTGGCTGGACTATATCTTAAAGAACATTAGAAATTAAAGGAATATTTGTTTACACAGGCAAGGAAAGACAATAAAAAAAAGAAATTAAAGGAATATGAGTGTCAATATTTAAACTAATCACATCGTATGCACTTGTATATGTTAAGAATAACTGTAATATGCTAATTTACTAGTTAGGCTAAAATATCACTGTCTTCTCTCCCCTAAAACTCAAAAAGCTAATGACATCATTTCAGATATAGCATTTACAGGAATGAGTTATATTTGGCTGTGAATCATAATCAATGTCTCAACTAAAACTTGGCAGAATATCAACCGCACAGGTTCATCCTGAGCTTTCCTGTGAAGGTGACTGTGCCTATTCCTCAGCTCTGAAATCCAAACATACTCACTGTCTTTCTCTGTGTGTTCAGGAATTTTAAAAATGATGTAATTTAGGGAATGTCAGCCTTGTCTTCTTGTACAACAAACCTTAATTTTTTTAAATTTTATCTTATTTTTTTTATTTGTCCTGAGAGTATAGCAAGTAACAAACCTTAAATTTTTAAGGATGAAATTAAAACATGAGAAAGACAACTCGCTGGACATGGTGGCTCACGCCTGTAATCCCAGGATTTTGGGAGGTCAAGAGAGGCAGATCACTTGAGGCCAGGAGTTCAACACCAGCCTGGCCAACAGGGTGAAACCCCATCTCTACCAAAAATACAAAAATTAGCTGGGCATGATGGTGCACGCCTGTAGTCTCAGCTACTTGGAGACTGAGGTGAGAGAATCACTGGAACCTGGGAGGCAGAGGTTGCAGTGAACCAAAATCACACCACTGCACTCCAGCCTGGGTGACAGAGTGAGACCCTGCCTCAAAAAAAAAAAAAAAAAGATAACTCAAGCAATGTCAGTTTGATTGTTTTGTACAAATCCTAAATTTTTCTGGATGTTATAAGGACATGAAAATGTTCTTTTCTTAGTATGAATTGCCAGAAAACTCTATACAGTCTCACTTAGGCTAAAAAACTACAAGCATCTCTCCAAAACAATTGTTCATTTTGTAACCTCTTACTATCACATAGTTGAAAGAGCTCTACAGACTGAAATTCTCTTCTACCATATCACTTTAAATTCAAATACTGTAAAAATTGGAGCATTGCAGTATTGTGTAAAAATGAAATATGCTATTTTCCTTATGGAATTTTAGCTGACGAGAAGGACTGGAACGAACTGACTGTTCTGGGGCTTGAAAAGTAAATGAGATTTGGCAGGGTATGTTTCAATCTATCTTCCTTAATTTATTTTAAACTTCTTGAAAATAATTTTACTCCCATTCAGGAGATGTCAAGTGAAATAACCAAGGATAACTGGAATGATTAAATAAATAGATTTCCATATTTTGTACAAGAGCAGGAACGCTTTTTGTATAAATGGTTCGTAGGCAACTAAAAAGCAACTTAGTTGTTTGGGGATTCTTTTTGGTTTAAGAGAGAAAACATAAAAATTTCAATCCGTTAGGAGTTTTTCTCTTTTTGGGGAGACAGTCACTCTGTTGCCTAGGCTGTAGCGAAGTGATGCCACCATGGCTTACTGCAGCCTCAGCCTCCCAGGCTGAAACAATCCTCCCACCTCAGCCTGCTGAGTAGCTGGGACTACAGGCGTGTGCCAGCCAGCTAATTTTTAAATTTTTTTGTAGAGACAGAGTCTCACTATGTTGCCCAGGTTGGACTCAAATGCCTAGCCTCAAGTGAGCCTCCTCCTGCCTCAGCCTCCCAAAGTTTTGTGATTACAAGTGTGAACCCACTGCACCCAGCTTCGTTGGCCTTTAAAGTGAAGAACATGAAAAATAAAACCCGGCCGGGCACAGTGGCTTACACCTGTGATCCCAGCACTTTGGGAGGACGTGGTGGGAGGATCAGTTGAGCCCAGGAGTTCAAGAGCCACCTGAGCAACATAGCCAGACCTTGTCTCTACAAAAAATAAAAAATTAGCCTGGCGTGGTGGCATGAGCCTGTTGTCCCAGCTACCTGGAGACTGAGGTGGCAGGACTGCTCGAGCCAGGGAGGTCAGGGCTGCAGTCAGCCATGATCACACCACTGCACTCCAGCCTGGGTGACACAGTGACACCTTGTCTCAAAAGAAAAAAGGAAGGAAGAAAAAAGGAAGGAAGGAAGGGAGGGAAAGAGGGAGGGAGGAAGGGTGGGAGGGAGGAAACAGAAAACACCTTATTAAACCAAGATAATTGGCTGGGCATGGTGGCTCAAACACTGTAATCCCAATACTTTGGGAAGCTGAGGCGGGTGGATCACTTGAGGCCAGGAATTTGAGACCAGCCTGATCAACATGGTGAAACCTCATCTCTACTAAAAATACAAAAATTAGCCGGGTGTGGTTGCAGGCTCCTGTAGTCCTGGCTACTCAGGAGGCTGAGGTAGGAGAAGCGCTTGAACTGGGGAGGCAGAGGCTGCAGTGAACCAAGAGTGTGCCACTGCACTCCAGCCTGGGTGACAGAGCAAGACTCTGTCTCAAAAAGAAAAACAAAAAATCAAGATAATGGCTGGGCGCGGTGGCTCAAACCTGTAATCCCACTTCGGGCTAAAAACCTACAAGAATTTCTCCAAAATAAGTGTTCATTTTGTAACCCTTTACTATCACATAGTTGAAAGAGCTCTACAGTCTGCTGAGGGGGGCAGATCACTTGAGGTCAGAAGTTCAAAACCAGCCTGGCCAACATGGTGAAATCCCGTTTCTACTAAAAATACAAAAAAATCAGCCGGGTGTGGTGGTGGGCGCCTGTAATCCCAGCTACTCGGGAGGCTGAGACAGGAGAATTGCTTGAACCTGGGAGGCAGAGGCTGCAGCGAGCTGAGATCGCGCCACTGCACTCCAGCCTGGGTGACAGAGTCAGACTCTGTCTCAAATAAACAAACAAACAAACAATAAAGATAATCTTATTTTCTCTCCGTATTGCCCTGTTGGTTTTCATATTCCAATCAAAGCTATTGTTACTCTCTAAGTCAACTGGATTTGGAAATCTGGGAGCCATCCCGTTTACTCTTTTTTTTCCTCGCCTCTCCTAACAATCATATTTCCTACCCTGACTGGTCTCCCAGCTTAACCATTGTCACTAGTTACCAGGTCTCAGGTTTTTATTCTGATGTCCACCTTTCTATTTCCTCTGAACCGTCTTAACCCAAGTTCCCAAGTGCCCACAGCTGAGTTAGTACCATTTGCCTCACTGCCTCCAGGCTATATTTTAGGGGTTTCAAGTTTTTTGCCTAGAGTCAGGTAAGTAAAGGAGCAAAATGAGCTGGCTGAGCACAGGTCTTATTTTAAGAGGGTGTCCTCTACTCAGCTTCAGCCAATTGTTGTTCCGCCAGAGATCAGTGAGACTGTTACTGGAAATCCAGTTTTTGGGTCGGGCACGGTGGCTCACACCTGTAATCCCAGCACTTTGGGAGGCCAAGGCAGGAAGATCATTTGAGGCCGGAGTTCAAGACCAGCCAGGGCAACACAAGGAGACCCCACTGATTTTTTGTAAAACTACACAAGCTACTTTTTTGTAGTTTTTTTTTTTTTTTTTTTAAAGACAGGGTTTCACCATGTTGGTCAGGCTGGTCTTGAACTCCTGACCTCAGGTGATCCACCTGCCTTGGCCTCCAAAGTGCTTGGATTATAGGCGTGAGCCACTACGCCCGGCCTTGTAGTTTTTTAACATTAGAAATTAGCAAGGCATGTTGGCACATGACTACAGTCCCAGTTATTTGGTAATCTGAGGTGAGAGGATCACTTAAACCCAGGAGGTCAAAGCTGCAGTGAGCTATGACTGAGCCACTGCATTCCAGCCTGGGTGACAGGGTGAGTCCCTATTGGGAAGGGAAGGAGAGAGGAGGGGAGGAGAGGGGGAGAAAAGAGAAGAAGCCAAGCTCGGTGGCGTGTGCCTGTAGTCCCAGCTACTCGGGAGGCTGAGGCTGGAGGATCGCTTGAGCCCAGGAGTTCTGGGCTGTAGTGTGCTATGCCGATCAGGTGTCGGCACTAAGTTCGGCATCAGTATGGTGACCTCCCGGGAGCTGGGGAGCCGGGGACCACCAGGTTGCCTAAGGAGGGGTGAACTGGCCCATACTGGAAATGGAGCTGGTCAAAACTGCTGTGCTGATCAGTAGTGGGATCGTGCCTGTGAATAGCCACTGTACTCCAGCCTTGGCAACATAGCGAGACCCTGTCTCTTTTTTTTTTTTTTTTTTTTAAAGACAGGGTTTCACCATGTTGGTCGGGCTGGTCTTCAACTCCCGACCTCAGGTGATCCGCCCGCCTTGGCCTCCAAAGTGCTTGGATTACAGGCATGAGCCACCACGCCTGGCCCAACCCTGTCTCTTAAAAAAAAAATTTTTTTTAATATTTAAGAAAAGGAAAAGAGAAGGAAGAGAGGAAGAAGAGGGGGAGGGAAGGATAGAGGGAGGAATGGAAGGAAGGAAGAAGGAAGGAAGGAAGAAGGAAGGAAGGAAGGAAAGAAGGAAGGAAAGGAAGGAATTCAGTTTTCCAAGAGAACTCAGAAATTCCTAGAGTTACCTTAGGATTCTTACTTCCATTCCTAAAAAAAAACTCCATCTCCTAAAATTGCCACATTGGCCTGGCCAATCTTCTCAATGCTCATCTGTCCGCAGTTCCTAAAATGGGCCCAAGTGGTTCCTTATCGACAGGTGCCTCACCATCCTGGCCAGAAGCCACCCAGGACAGCTCTAGTAGAAAGTTCTGCTGAATGTAGATAATACTGACTAACCATCCAATTATCCCGTCTGGACCAATCCATACTGAACCAATCAGCTTCCCTCTCTCTGGAATTTGAACTTTCAGTAAACAGCAAGCCAGGTGGTAGTGAGAGTAGAAGCAGAAATGCAGAAAAACAACAGAGTGATTGAGTCTTTTAGAATAAGGCTCAACAAACATCTGCTAAGAAGTAATAACCTAATAGTTAAGGCTGTATTGGATCCTGAATCAATTTTGAATTTCCAACTGTCATTTCAAGTTGGTCAGGTATTACATCATTTCTTGTTCCTTCCATGAGTTCTGGCTATGAAGGTTTTCCTGCTATCCTATGAGGCCTGGTGTGTGGTCAATGATCTTGTCTTCCTTATGTCTATGTGTGCATATCCTTAAAACAACCCATTACTTTAGGTAACCTGAGTTAATTCTTTTTTTTTTTTTTTTTTTTTCGAGACGGAGTTTCGCTCTTGTTACCCAGGCTGGAGTGCAATGGCGCGATCTCGGCTCACCGCAACCTCCGCCTCCTGGGTTCAAGCAATTCTCCTGCCTCAGCCTCCCGAGTAGCTGGGACTACAGGCACGTGCCACCGTGCCCAGCTAATTTTTGTATTTTTAGTAGAGACGGGGTTTCACCATGTTGACCAGGATGG
>PVKV010030098.1:0-22710 GCA_004027835.1 Alouatta palliata | reverse complement strand
GTGTAAGACTGTTCCTATTTCTCCACATCCTCTCCAGCATCTGTCATCTCCCAATTTTTTAATGATCGCTATTCTAACTGGCGTGAGATGATATCTCAGTGTGGTTTTGATTTGCATTTCTCTGATGACCAGTGATGATGAGCATTTTTTCATATGTTTGTTGGCCTCATATATGTCCTCTTTTGAAAAGTGTCTGTTCGTATCCTTCGCCCACTTTTGAATGGAGTTGTTTGGTTTTTTTTCTTGTAAATCTGTTTTAGTTCTTTGTAGATTCTGGATATTAGCCCTTTGTAAGATCAGTAGATTGCAAAAATTTTTTCCCATTTTGTTGATTGCCGATTCATTCTAATTACGGTGTCTTTTGCTGTACAGAAGCTCTGCAGTTTAATTAGATCCCATTTGTCTATCCTGGCTTTTATTGCCATTGCTTTTGGTGTTTTAGTCATGAAGTCCTTGCCTATGCCTATGTCCTGGACGGTTTTGCCTACGTTTTCTTCTAGTGTTTTTATGGTGTTAGGTTTTATGTTTAAATCTTTGATCCATCTGGAGTTAATTTTAGTGTACGGTGACAGGTAGGGGTCCAGTTTCTGCTTTCTGCATATTGCTAGCCAGTTTTCCCAACACCATTTTTTAAACATGGAGTCCTTACCCCATTGCTTGTTTTTGCTGGGTTTGTCAAAGATCAGATGGTTGTAGATGTGGTGTTTCTTCTGGGGTCTCTGTTCTGTTCCATTGGTCTATGTCTCTGTTTTGGTACCAGTACCATGCTGTTTTGATTACTGTAGCCTTGTAGTATAGTTTGAAGTCTGGCAGTGTGATGCCTCTGGCTTTGTTCTTTTTGCTTAGGATTGTCTTGGCTATGTGGGGTCTTTTGTGATTCCATATGAAGTTTAAAGTGGGTTTTTCCAGTTCTGTGAATAAGGTCATTGGTAGCTTGATGGGGATAGTGTTGAATCTATAGATTACTTTGGGAAGTATGGCCATTTTGATGATACTGATTCTTCCTAACCATGAGCATGGAATGTTTCTCCATCTGTTTGTGTCCTCTCTTATTTTGTTGAGCAGTGGTTTGTAGTTCTCATGAAGAGGTCCTTTACATCTTTTGTTAGTTGTATTCCTGGGTATTTTATTCTCTTTGTAGCAATTGTGAATGGGAGTTCACTCTTGATTTGGCTCTCTGTCTGTTATTGGTATATAGGAATGCTTGTGATTTCTGCACATTGATTTTGTATCCTGAGACTTTGCTGAAGTTGCTTATCAGTTTGAGAAGGTTTTGGGCTGAGACGATGGGGTCTTCTAGATATACAATCATGTCATCTGCAAACAGAGACAGTTTGACTTCCTTATTTCCTAATTGAATACCTTTTATTTCTTTTTCTTGCCTGATTGCTCTGGCTAGAACTTCCAATACTATGCTGAATAGGAGTGGTGAAAGAGGGCATCCTTGTCTAGTGCCTGATTTCAAAGGGAATTCTTCCAGCTTTTGCCTCTTCAGTATGATATTGGCTGTAGGTCTGTCATATATAGCTTTTATCATTTTATGATACGTTCTGTCAATACCTAGTTTATTGAGTGTTTTTAGCATGAAGGGCTGTTGAATTTTATCGAAGGCCTTCTCTGCATCTATTGATAATCATGTCGTTTTTGTCTTTGGTTCTGTTTACATGATGGATTAAATTTATGGATTTGCACATGTTGAACCAGCCTTGCATCCCCGGGATGAAGCCTACTTGATCGTGATGGATAAGCTTCTTGATGTGTTGTTGCAATCTGTTTGCCAGTATTTTACTGAAGATTTTTGCATTGATGTTCATCGTGGATATTGGCCTTAAGTTTTCTTTTTTAGTTGAGTTTCTGCCTGGTTTTGGTATCAGGATGATGTTGGTCTCATAAAATGAGTTAGGGAGGATTCCCTCCTTTTGTATTGTTTGATACAGTTACAGAAGGAATGAAACGAGTTCTTCTTTGTATGTCTGGTAGAATTTGGCTGTGAACCCATCTGGACCCGGACTTTTTTTGGTTTGTAGGCTATTGATTGCTGCCTCTACTTCAGCCCTTGTTATTGGTCTACTCAGGGTTTCAACTTCCTCCTGGTTTAGTCTTGATAGAGTACAAGTGTCTAGGAATTTATCCATTTCTTCCTGGTTTACTGGTTTATGTGAGTAGAGCTATTTGTAGTAATCTCTGATGGTAGTTTGTATTTCTGTGGGATCGGTGGTGACATCCCCTTTATTGTTTTTTATTGCATCTATTTGATTCTTCTCCCTTTTCCTTTTTATTAATCTGGCTAGTGGTCTGTCTATTTTGTTGATCTTTTCAAAAAACCAGCTCCTGGATTTATTGATTTTTTGAAGGATTTTTTGTGTCTCTATCTCCTTCAGTTCTGCTCTGATCTTAGTTATTTCTTGTCTTCTGCTAGGTTTTGAGTTTTTTTGATCTTGCTTCTCTGGCTCTTTTGATTTTGATGATATGGTGTCGATTTTAGATCTTTCCTCTCTTCTCTGGTGGGCATTTATTGCTATAAATTTCCCTCTCGACACTGCTTTAAAGGTGTCCCAGAGATTCCGGTAAGTTGTGTCTTCATTCTGGTTGGTTTTGAAGAACATCTTTATTTCTGCCTTCATTTCATTGTTTATCCAGTCGACACTCAGAAGCAAGTTGTTTAGTTTCCAAGTGGTTGTGCCGGTTTGAGTGTGTTTCTTGATCCTGAGTTCTAGTCTGACTGCACTGTGGTCTGATGGACTGTTTGTTATGATTTCCGTGCTTCTGCATTTGCTGAGGAGTGATTTGCTTCCAATGATGTGGTCAATTTTAGAGTAAGTGCAATGTGGTGCTGAGAAAAATGTATATTCTGTGGATTTGGGGTGAAGCATTCTGTATACGTCTATTAGGTCCGCTTGGTCCAGCTCTGCATTCAAGTCCTGGATATCCTTGTTAATTTTCTGTCTCGTTGATCTAATGTTGACAGTGGAGTGTTGAAGTCTCCCACTATTATTATGTGGGAGTCTAAATCTTGTTTTAGGTCATTAAGAACTTGCTTTATGTATCTGGGTGCTCCTGTGTTGGGGGCATATATATTTAGGATAGTTAGCTCTTCCTGTTGGATTGATCCTTTTACCATTATGTAGTGTCCTTCTTTGTCTCTTTTGATCTTTGTTGGTTGGAAGTCCATTTTATCAGAGACTAGGACTGCAACTCCTGCTTTTTTGTTGTTCTCCATTTGCTTGGTAAATCTTCTTCCATCCCTTTATTTTGAGTCTATGTGTGTCTTTGTATGTGAGATCGGTTTCCTGAATACAGCACACTGATGAGGGGTTCTGACTTTTTATACAGTTTGCTAGTCTGTGTCTTTTGATTGGGGCATTTAGGCCATTTACATTCAATGTTAATATTGTTATATGTGAATTTGATCCTGCCATTTTGTTACTGGCTGGTTTTCTTTCCCATTAGTTGACTCATTTTCTTCATTGCATTTTTGGTCTTTGCCAACTGGTTTGCTTTTGCAGTGACTGGTACTTGTTCCTTTCTGTGCTTAGTGTTTCTTTCAGGAGCTCTTGTAGAGCAGGTCTGGTGGTGACAAAATCTGTCAATAATTGCTTGTCTGTAAAGGATTTTATTTCTCCTTCACTTATGAAGCTTAGTTTGGCTGGATGTAAGATTCTGGGCTGAAAGTTCTTTTCTTTAAGGATGTTGAATATTGGCCCCCACTCTCTTCTGGCTTATAGGGTTTTTGCCAAGAGATCTGCTGTGAGTCTGACTGTCTTCCCTCTGTGGGTGATCTGACCTTTGTCTCTGGCTGCCCTTAGCATTTTTTCCTCATTTCAACCCTGGTGAATCTGACAATTATGTGCCTTGGGGTTGCTCTTCTTGAGGAATATCTTTGTGGAGTTCTCTGTATTTCTTGAATTTGAAATTTGGATTGCCTTGCTAGGCTTGGGAAGTTCTCCTGGATAATATTCTGGAGCATGTTTTCCAGCCTGGATTCATTCTCCCCATCCTATTCAGTTACACTGATCAAGCGTAGATTAAGTCTTTTCACATAATCCCATATTTCTTGGAGGCTTCGTTCATTTCTTTTCACTCTTTTTTCTCTTGTCTGGCCTTCTTTTTTTATTTCATTGAGTTGATCTTCAATCTCTGATATCCTTTCTTCTGCTTGATCAATTTGGCTATTAAAACTTGTGTTTGCCTCACGTAGTTCTTGTGCTGTGTTTTTCAACTTCATCAAGTTGTTTATGTTCTTCTCTAAGTTGGTTATTCTAGTTAGCATTTCATCTAACCTTTTTTCAAGGTTTTTGGCTTCTTTGCATTAAGTTAGAACGTGTTCCTTTAGCTCAGAAAAGTTTGTTATTATCCACCTTCTGAAGCCTGTTTCTGTCAATTCGTTGCACTCCTTGGTCAAGTTGTGATCCTGTGTTGTTGAGGAGTTGTGATCCCTTGAAGGCGAAGAGGTGTTCTGGTCTTTGATGGTTTCATCTTTTTTGTGCTGTTTTTTCCCATCTTTGTGGATTTACCTGGCTGTGGTGTCAGGGAGCTGCTTGATGAGGTCACTTGTCTGCCTGTGGAGGCCCTACTGGGTTTCTAGGGACTCCTTCAGGTTACTAGGGAAGCTTCCTGTGTCTTTTTTCTTTATACTGAGAGATTAGGCCCACCTCTTCCGCTGACCTGTAGGCACTGCTGGGTTGTCATGAACGCCGTCCCGTTGCTATATAGGCTTCCTGTGTTTTTTGTTAAAATATGTAGCCCAGTCCCACCCCTCTAGTGGTGAGTTGTGCCCTTCCTCCACTGGGCTGGATCATTCAGGGTTCATCTCAGACTGTGGCACAGGCTATGCAACCTACTAGAGTCAGAGCTTCAGCCCTCTGGGGTTTGTGGGGGAGGGCAGGGACCCGCCCGGCCACACCCTGCCATCTCCCCCTTTCAGTTTCCTCTCTCTCCAGTCATGGGGTAGGGGCCTGCCCAGTTGCTTCCGCTTACAGCTCCCATTCTCTCTGGGTGGGGGGTGGGGTGATAGCTCAGTCTGCTGGCTCTTATTCAAAGTGCTTGTAATTCCCAGTGCTTGACTGGCAAAGATCCCCTGTTCTGTGTACTGCTGAGGCTTTGGGGGAAGTGCTGTATCTGGACTGGAGTGCCAGAGGTGGAGCCTCCGACTCGCCAGTCAGATGCACTTTCTGGGTGAAGCAGCACCCCTCCCTGCCTTGGTCTGCCCTGAGTGGGCTTTGCTCACCGTCGGACCAGATTCGTTGAAATGCACCTGGTACCTCAGTTGGAGCTAGGAGATCTCTGGATTTCTGCATCTGTCTCGCTGGGTGTTGTATGCTGGAGTTGTGTCTAATCGGCCATCTTGGATCTCTATATCCCAACAAAGAATTTAATATCCAGCCAAATTAAGCTTCATAAGCAAACGAGAAGTAAGACCCTTTCAGAAAACCAATGCTGAGGGAATCTGTTACCACAAGACCTGCCTTACGAGAGCTCCTGAAGGAAGCACTAAATACAGAAAGAAAAGACCATTACCAGCCATGACAAAAACACACAAATACACAGACCAAAGAGATTATAAAGCAACTACATAAACAAGTCTGCAAAATAACCAGCTAACATCATGATAAAGGATCAAATCAACAAATATCAATACTAACTTTGTAAATGGGCAAAATTTCCCAATTAAAAGCACAGACAGGCAAGCTGGATAAAAAACCAAGACCCATTGGTATGCTGTCTTCAAAGAGACCCATCTCACATGCAATGACACACATAGGCTCAAAATAAAGCGATGGAGAAAAATCTACCAAGCAAATGGAAAATGGAAAAAAAGTAGGGGTTGCGGTCCTGATTTCAGACAAAACAGATTTCAAACCAAAAAAGATTAAAAAAGACAAAGGGTATTACAGTATGTATGCACCCAACACAGGAACACCCAGATTCATAAAGCAAGTTCTCAGAGACTTTCAAAGAGACTTAGACTCCTATACAATAACAGAGGGAGACTTCAACACCAACACTGACAGTATTAGACAAATCATCAAGACAGAAAATTAACAAAGATATTCAGGACCTGAACTCAGCACTAGATCAAACGGACCTGACAGACATCTACAGAACTCTCCATTCAAAAGCAACAGAATATACATTTGTCTCATTGCCACATGGCACATAGTCTAAAATTGGCCACACAATTGAGACACAAAACACTCCTCAGCAAAATAACTGAAGTCATACTCTCTCAGACCAAAGCGCAATCAAATTAGAAATCAAGACTAAGAAATTCACTCAAAACCATAAAATTACATGGAAATAGAATAACCTGCTCCTGAATAACTTCTGAATAAATAATGAAATTAAGGCAGAGAGAAATCAACAAGTTCTTTGAAACTAATGAGAATAAAAATACAACAAACCAGAATCTCTGGGACACAGGTAAGGCAGTGTTAAGAGGAAAATTTATAGCACTAAATGCCCAATCAAAAAGTTTGAAAGATCTCAATATAACAACCTAACATGACAACCAAAAGAACTAGAAAACGAAGAGCAAACCAATCCCCAAAGTAGCAGAAGACATAAAATAACCAAAATCAGAATTGAACCAAAGGAGACAGAGACACAAAAAAAATATTTAAAATATCAATAAATCCAGGAGGGTTTTTTGAAAAAATTAAAAAAATAGATAGACTGCTAGCTAGACTAATAAAGAATAAAAAAAGAAAATTCTAATAAATACAATCAGAAATGAAAAGGGGGATACTCCCTTTGACCCCACAGGGATACAAATAACCGTCAGAGAATATTATGAACACCTATATGCATATAAACTAGAAAATCTAGAATAAATAAATAAATTCAAGGATACAAACACCCTCCCAAGAGGGAACTAGGAAGAAATAAAATCCCTGAACAGACCAATAATAAGCTCTGGACTTGAGTCAGTAACAGCCTACCAAAAAAAAAAAAAGCCCAGGACCAGACAGATTCACAGCCGAATTGTACCAAACGCACAAAGAAATGAGGCCAGCATCATTCTGATACCAAAACCTGGCATGGATACAACAACAACCAACAACAACACAAAGCTTCAGGCCAATATCCTTGATGAACATTGATGCAAAAATCCTCAACAAAACACTGGTAAACCAAATCCAGCAGCACATCAAAAAGCTTTTCCACCACAATCAAGTAGGCTTTATCAGTCAGCCGTGGTGGCTTACGTCTGTAATCCCAGCACTTTGGGAGGCTGAGGTGGGTGGATCACTTGATGTGAAGAGTTGGAGACCAGCCTGGCAAACATGGTGAAACCCCCCCATCTCTACTAAAAACGCAAAAATTAGTCAGGCCTGTAGTCTCAGCGCTCGAGAGGCTGAGGCAGAAGAATCCTTTGGACCCAGGAGGCAGAGGTTGCAGTGTGCCAAGATCCTGCCACTCCACTCCAGCCTGATTCTATAGCTAGAAAACCCCACAGTCTCAGCCCAAAAGCTCCTTAATCTGATAAACAACTTCAGCAAAGTCTCAGGATATAAAATCAACATGCAAAAATCACCAACATTCCTATATACCAACAACAGTCAAGCCAAGAGCCAAATCAGGAATGCAATCCCATTCACAATTGCCCCTCTCCCCGCCCACACACAATACCTAGGAATATAGCTAACCAGGAGGTGAAAGAGCTCTACAAGGAGAACTACAAAACACTGTTCAAAGAAATCAGAGATGACACAAACAGTTAAACATTCCACACTCATGGATAGAAAGATTCAGTATCTTTAAAGTGGCCACCCTACCCAAAGCAATTTCAATGCTGTTCTTATTAAATTACCATTGACATTCTTCACATAACTGGAAAAAAACTATTTTAAAATTCATATGGAACCAAAAAAAAAAAAAAAAAGCCTGAATAGCCAAGGCAATCCTAAGAAAAAAAGAACAAAGATGGAGGCATCACGCTACCTGACTTCAAGCTATACTACAGGGCTACAGTAACCAAAACAGCATGGTGCTGGTACAAAAACAGACACATAGACAAGCAGAACAGAATAGAGAGCCTAGAAATAAGGTGGTATACCTACAACTATCTGATCTTCAACAAAGCTGACAAAAACAAGCAATGGAGAAAGGACTCCTTATTCAATAAATGGCGCTGTAATAACTGGCTAGCCACATGCAGAACATTGAAACTGGACCTCTTCCTTACGTCACATACAAAAATCAACTCAAGGTGGATTGAAGACTTAAACATGAAACCCAAAACTATAAAACCCTGGCAGACAACCTAGGCAATACCATTCTGGACACAGGAATGGGCAAAGGTTTCATAACAAAGACACCAAAAGTAATTATGACAAAAGCAAACATTGACAAATCGTTCTAATTAAGCTAAAGAACTTCTGCATAGCAAAAGAAACTATCAACAGAGTAAGCAGACAACCTATAGAATTGGAGAACATTTTTGCAAATTATGCATCTGACAAAGCAACTATAAGGAACTTAAATTTATTAAAAAAAAAAACCCTAAAAAAAATGGACAAGGGACCTGAGTTTTCAAAGGCCAACAATCATATGAAAAAGTCTCAGCATCACTGATTATTAGAGAAATGCAAATCAAAGCCACAAGATACCATCTCGCACCAGCCAGAATAGCTATGATTAAAATGTCAAAAAATAACAGATGCTGGTGAGGTTGCAGAGAAAAAAGAATGCTTATATACTGTTGATGGGAGTGTAAATTAGTTCAATCATTGTGGAAAGCAGTCAAAGATGTAAAAACATAACTACCATGTGACCCAGCTATCCCAATACTGCATATAAGCTCAAAGGGATATAAATCATTCTCTCATAAAGACACATGCGCTCATAGGTTCACTGCAGCACTGTTCACAATAGCAAAGACATGGAATCAAGCTAAATCCCTATCAATGGTAGACTGGATAAAGAAAATGTGGCATATATATACCATAGAATACTATGCAGCCATTAAAAAGAATGAGATAATGTATTTTGCAGGAACATGGATGAAGCTGGAAACCATTATCCTTAGCAAACTAACAAAGCAACAGAAAACCAAATACCACATGTTCTCACTCTTAAGTGGGAGCTACAAGATGAGAACACATGGACACATAGAGGGGAACAAAACACACTGAGGCCTATCAGAGGGTGGAGGGCAGGAGGAGGGAGAGGATAGGGAAAAATAACTAACGGGTACTAGGCTTAATACTTGGTGATGAAATAATCTGTACAACAAACCTCCAGACACAAATTTACCTATATAACAAACCTGCACAGGTACCCTTGAACTTAAAATAAAATTTAAAAACAAATTTAAGAAAAAAAAAACACAAAATAGGCTGGATGTGGTGGCTCAGTGCCTATACTCTCAATACCTTGGAAGGCTAGAGCAGGAGGACTGCCTGAGGCCAGGAGTTTGAGAACAGCCTGGGAAACATAACGAGGCCCCTTCTCTGCAAAAACGTGTTAAAAATTTAGGTAGGCAGGTGGCATGCTCCTATAGTCTCAGCTACTCAGGAGGCTGAGACAGGAGGATTACTTTATTCTAGAAGTTTGAGGCTGCACTGAACTAAGATCATGCCACTGCACTCCAACCTGGGTGACAGAGTGAGACTGTCTCAAAAAAAAAAAAAAAAAAAAAAAAAAAAAAAAGAAAGAAAGAAAAAACCCTAGAAAACAGCAGCAAGTGTTGGTGACATGTGGAGAAACTAGAACCCTTGTGCACTGTCGGGATGTAAAACAATGCAACTGCTATGGAAAATACTGTGGTGTTTCTTCAAAAAGTTGAACATAGAATGACTATATGATCCAGCCATCTCACATCTCTGTATATACCCAAAAGAAGTGAAAGCACAATCTTGAAGAGATATTTGTATGCCAATATTCATAGCAGTATTTACAATCGTTAAAAAGTAGAAGTAACTCAAGTGTCCACAGATGGGTGAATAGATGAATTAAAAATGTGGTAAATATATACAACATAACATTATTCAGTCTTAGAAAGGAATGAAATTCTGACCCATGCTAAAACATGAATGAGCCCTGAAGACATTATGCTGAGTAAAACAAGCTACTCACAAAACGGCAAATACTGTGATTACACTTAAATGAGATATCCAGAGTAGTCAAATTCATAGAGACAGAAAGTAGCATGGTGGTGGGTGCCAGAGGACGGGGAGGGGAGAATGGGGAGTTATTATTATTTTTTTAATTGCATTTTAGGTTTTGGGGAGAGTTATTTTTAACAATTAACAATGTTTCAGTTTTGCAACATGAAAAGAGTTCTGGAGATGAATAGAGTTCTGGTGATGGTTGTACAATGATGTGAATATACTTAATGTCATGGAACCCTACACTCAGAAAATAGTTAAGATCGTCAAGTTTATGTTATGTGTATTTTATCACAATTAAAAATATAAAGTTTTTAAAAAGTCAGCTGAACTTTTTAAATGGTGGTTGCAGCTAAACTTTTTAAAAGCCTGTATTTCTGCTCAAACACAAGACTTAATGATGATAAAAGAAACTTACTTGTATGCTAGAGCTCCAGCAAAGTGCTTCTGGATATATGTGTCCATCACAGGTCGAAAGTGAAAATACTTGATGTCTCGGAGCAGGTTGATGATGAACACCTGGGAGATATGGAGAGCAAGTCATCAGGGTTCACTGGAGGCCTCAGATCTATCCCCAGTAAGAAACAGAGTCTTCCTTCTCCAAAGAATGGCAAATTGTCAGTGCTTTTTTCTAGCATTCCCTACAGGTAATGAATGTAAGATTTCCATTCTATGTCTGTATTTCTGTCTTGTCTTTTCTCTTTCAAACACCCCGGCCTCCTAATTCAGACCTGGGCTCATCAGTCACTTTCTGTATTTACTGTGAGCCTCTCCCTTCACAATAATGCTGGGTGGTACAATATAGATCAGGGAAAGGCAAAACAACATGTGTGTAGATGGCATAAACAATAAAATATCCCCAAAAACTTGGAAAAGAGAGGAAAAAAAGCTTGTTCTCTGAGCCAAGTCAGCCTATGAAAGGCTGTGGCCTTCAGAAATGGGGCTGGTGGACAGGGAAATTAGGAAGAAGAGCTGGAGGGGCAAACTATGCAAGTACCCATTGCAACTCTCACCTCTGCTCCCCATCTATCAGGCCAACTGGGGTATCTAACTTTCCTTGAATGTATGGCTCTCTGTGGGACTGGATATATTAAGCAAAATGCACCATCTATTTTCATTAACCAACCTTCTGAGACTGGTTCTGAAACAACTGCATAGACTCTGGAACTCTCTTCATGATGGTTATATTCTACTTTGTAAGAGAAAAAATGGGCCATTTGATTTCTTCTATTACTCTCTGGGTTTCTGACCTCATGGAAGTCACTATTTCAGGGGCCAGGCAATACTGCAGTAGTGATGAGACTGAAGATCCAGAAACTACAAAGCCAAGGTCTGGACTTGATTATGCTAGATTTTTCAAATTTGATTTGCCTGGTAGGGTGGTTGGTCTTCCTGGGGCAACACTCAGTCCCTTTACTATTGGAAGCATCTATATCTTGTGCTGATTCACTCTAATAAATTGCTTCCCTTAAATTTTCTGAAATATATGACAGGAATAATTAATCAAAGTAGAGTCAGGAAAGTGACTTACCAGTGACTGAAAAACCAACAGGCCGTATTTCTCTGTATTATCATCCAAAATCACAAAGAGTGTATCTAAGATGTCCTGCAGAAACTGAAACAAAATAAAAAGCAGAGGGCTCAGGTCTCAGAATCTTATATGCACAGTCAAACTTCCACAAACCAATGAATTTAACTTCCAATAAAAAGGTGAAAGATCTCTTAGGATCTCAAAATACCACTTAAAAATCACCTAGTACCCTGAGCCTCCACCTAGCTAAGTGATAACTAGGTGGACTTGAGGTATTGGCTTATAGCGGAAAGGGCCCCAAGAAAGACTTCAAGCCGAGAGCCAAATCAAGAATGCAACTGCATTTACAATAGCCACACCCACAAAATACCTAGGAATACATCTAACCAAGGTGGTGAAAGACCTCTACAAGCATAACTACAGAATACTGCTGAAGGAAATAATAAATGACACAAACAAATGGAAAAACATTCTATGCCCATGAGTTGGAAGAATCAATATTGTTAAAATGCCTATACTTCCCAAAGCAATCTACAGATTCAACATATTCCTATCAAACTACCAACATCATTTTTAACATAATTAGAAGAAACCATTCTAAAATTAATACAGAACCAAAAAAGAGCCCAAATCACCAATGCAATCCTAGGCAAAATGAACAAAGCTGGAGGCATCACATCGCCCACTGTATTACAAGGCCACAAAGCAAAATGCATCATACAGGTACAAAAACAGACACACAGACCACTGGAATACAACAGAGAGCCTTAAAATAAAATGGCCTACTGACAGCCATCTGATCTTTGACGAAGTCAACAAAAATAAGCAACAGAGACAGGATTTCGTATTCAATAGACAGTGCTGGCAGCAAAGGAGATATCAGCCGAGTAAACAGACAACCCTCAGAGTATGATAAAATATTTGAAAACCATGCATCCAACAAAGGACTAGTATCCAGAATCTATAAGGAACTCAAACAACTCAGCAAAAATCCCAAATAATCCCATCAAAAAGTGGACAAAGGACATGAATAGACATTTCTCAAAAAGAAGATATACAAATACATCTAACCAAGGTGATGAACCAATAAATGTATGAAAAAAATGTTCACCATCATTAATCATCAGGAAAATGCAAATTAAAACCACATTGAGATACCACCTTACTCCTACAAGAATGGCCATAATTGAAGAGTTAAAACACAACAGATGTTGGTGTGAATATGGTGAAAAGGGAACACTTTTATACTGCTGGTGGGGATGTAAATTAGTACAACCACTATGGAAAAAAGTATGGTGACTCGTTAAAGAACTCAAAGTAGATCTGCCATTCCAGCAACCCCACTACCAGGTATCTACCCAAAGGGAAATAAGTCATTATATGAAAAAGATACACGCACATTCATGTTTATGGCAGCACAATTAGCATTTGCAAGGATAGAGAACCAACCTAAGTGTGCCCATCAACCAACAAGTGGATAAAAAAAATGTGAGAGATATATATATATACACACACACACACACCATGGAACACTGCTCAGCCATAAAAAGGAAATGCTGTCTTTTGCAGTAACTTGAGCTAGAGGCCATTATTCTTAGCGAAGTAACTCAGGAATAAAAAGCCAAACACTGTATTTTCTCACTTATAAGTGGGAACTGAGCTATGAGGATGCAAAAACATACAAAGTGATATAATGGACTGTGGGGACCAGAGGGGGAAGGTTAGGAAGGTGGTGTGGGATAAAAGACAACATACTGGGTACAGTGTACACTGCTTGGGTGATGGGTGCACCAAAACCTCAGAATTCCCTATGAAAGAGCTCATCCATGTAACCAAAAACCACCTGCGTCCCAATAACTATTAAAATTAAAAAAAAAACATGAAAAAGAGTGTGATAACTGGCAAAACAATAAATGGTGCTGAGACAGCTGGCTAGAAGCAGTTAAGGTGAAAGAAAGAAACATTCTTCCTCAGACAGTATGTTTACATTGTGTGGAAATGAACAATTTCCTTCCCACTGATATGCTGCAGCTAGTACATTATTCATGCTGAAGAATAAAACTGGACCCCTACTTTCACCATTAACAGAAATGAACTCAAGACATATTAAAGATTTAAATGTAAGATCTCAAATTATAAGAATTCTAGAAGAAAACCTAGAAAACACTCTTCTGGACATTGGCCTTAGGAAATAATTTATCACTAAGTCCTCAAAAGCAATTCCAACAAAAACAATTGAGAAATGGAACTTAATTAAACTAAAGAGTTTCTGTCCAGCAAAAGAAACTATCAACAGAGTAAACAGACAACCTACAGAATGGGAGAAAATATTTGCAAACTATGCATCTGACAAAGGACTAATAACCAGAATATATAAGGAACTCAACTCAACAAGCAAAAAACAATTCCATTAAAAAGTGAACAGAAGACATGAACAGACACTTCTCAAAAGAAGATATACAATAAAGTGGGCAATAAACATGTAAAAAATGCTCATTATCACTAATCATCAGTGAAATGCAAATTAAAGCCACAATGAGATACTATCTCACACTGGTCAGAATGACTATTATTAAAAAGTCAAAAAGGCTGGGTGCAGTGGCTAACGCCTGTAATCTCAGCACTTTGGGAGGCTGAGGCAGGCGGATCACTTGAGATCAGGAGTTTAAGACCCGCCTGGCCAACATGGCGAAACCCCATCTCTAGTAAAAATACAAAAATTAGCCAGGCATGGTGGCTCACGCCTGTAATCCCAGGTACTTGGGAGGCTGAGGTAGGAGAACCGCTTAAACCCGGGAGGCAGAAGTTGTAGTGAGCTGAAATTGTACCACTGCACTCCAGCCCAAGTGACAGAGCAAGCCTCCATCTCAAAAAACAAACAAAAAAGTCAAATAACAGATGCTGGCGAAGTTGCAGAGAAAAGGGAACTCTCACACCTTGTTGGTGGGAATGTAAATTAGTTTAGCTCCTTTAGGAAGCAGTTTGGAAATTTCTTTTAAAAACTTAGAACTACCATTTGATCCAGCAATCTTATTACTATGTATGTATCTGAAAGAAAAAAAAATCGTTCTATCAAAAAGACCATGCACTCATATATTCATCCCAGTACTATTCACAATAACATGGAGTCAATCTAGTGTCCATCAGTAATGAACTGGATAAAGAAAATGTACATAGGCCGGGTGTGGTGGCTCATGCCTGTAATCCCAGCACTTTGGGAGGCTGAGGCAGGCAGATTATGAGGTCAAGAGATCGAGGCCATCCTGGCCAACATGATGAAACCCTGTCTCTATTAAAAATACCCAAATTAGCCAGACATGGTGGCACACACCTGTAGTCCTAGCTACTCAGGAGGCTGAGGAGGAGAATCACTTGAACCCAGGAAGGGGAGGTTGTAGTGAGTGGAGATAGTGCCACTGGACTCCAGCCTCAGTGACAGAGCAAGACTCCGTCTCAAAAAAACAAAAAACAAAAAAAGAAAAAGAAAATGTGGTACATATATACCATGGAATACCATGCAGATAAAAAAGAAGAAAATCATATCCTTTGCAGTAACATGGATGCAGCTGGAGGTCATTACAGAAACTAGCAGGAACAGAAAACCAAATACTGCATGTTCTCGCTTCTATGTGGGAGCTAAACATTGGGTACTCATGTACATAAAAATGATAACAGTAGACACTGTGGACTACTAGAGTGGGGAGGGATGGGGGCAAGGGTTAAAAACTGTTAGGTACTATGCTCACTGTTTCAGTGATGGGATTATTCATATCTCAAACCTCAGCATCAAGTAATATATTTATGTAACAAACCTGCACATGTAACCACTAAATCTAAAATAAAAGTTGAAATTATAAAATAAAGCATATATACACGATGGAAAGCTATTCAGCCTTACAAAGAGATCCTGTCATTTGCGACAACATGGATAGAACTAGAGGATATTAAGCTATGTGAAATTAGTCAGGCACAGAAAGACCACACGATTATACTTATACGCAGAATATAAACAATTGAACATGTAGAAGTAGAAAATACAATGAGGAATACCAGAGGCTGAGGAAAGGTTGTGATTGGAGAAAGGGGAGATGTTGTTCAAAGGGTATAAGGTATCAGTTAGATGGCAACAAAAAGCTTTAGTTGATCTGTTGCACAGTATGGTGATATAATAAATGCATCGTATATTTCAAAATTGCTAAGAGTAGATTTTAAATATTTTCACCACAAAAAATGATAAGAATGATAAGAATGTGAGTTGACATATTTGCTAATTAGCCTGATTCAATCATTCTGCATTGTGAACATATACTCTACATTGTTAAAATGTCACATTGTATCCCATAAAGATAAAAAATTATTATTTGTCAGTTAAAAATAAAAGTATGCAGAAAGAGGAAAAGGAAGCTAACAACAACACTCTGATGAAACAGTCTCAGAGGGTTACTGGCAAAAGTCATGATGAAGTAGGGTCTTCTGCCCAGATTCTTCCTCATTCAGTATGTTTAAATTATGTGGAAGACATACCTTAACAATTTCCTCCCCACTGACATGCCGTAGCCGCCCTAGTACATCCATGATCCGGTCTGGGAAGGCCTTCCACTTCAGCAGAGCTAGGAGGTCCACTAGAAAGCAAGCCCAAAAGATGATGAACCCGGGCTACTCTTCTTTTTTTCTTTTTTTGAGACAGAGTCTCACTCTGTTCCCAAGGCTGGAGTGCAGTTGTGTAATCTCGGCTCACTGCAACCTCCATCTCCCAAATTCAAGTGATTCTCTTGACTCAGCCTCCTGAGTAGCTGGGATTACAGGCATGCACCATCATGTCCGGCTAATTTTTGTATTTTTAGTAGAGATGGTGTTTCACCATGTTGGCCAGGCTGGTCTCAAACTCCTGATCTCAAGTGGTCCGCCCACTTCAGCCTCCCAAAGTGCTGGATTACAGGCATGAGCCACTGCACCTCGCCGAACCCTGGCTATTCTGAGGTCAAGCAAGGCCCAGACTCTCCCAGTCAAGGACAGGTGGAATCTAGAGAGACAGAATTAGCTGCAAGCATCAACACAGACTGAGATCAAGGCCAAAGACACATCTGTGATGTGTACTGTGAAGCTACTAAAACCACGGGAAACCTTGTAGGCTGCTGTTGCTGAGTGATTCCTTCAACTTCAAATGAAAAGAAGCCCATTATTATGGCATGAAAAAGGAATGATTTCTGCCTCCCTTCACATGCACTAGTAATGTGGAGTGAACAATGGAGGAAGGTGGAGGGCACCACCCTGCAGCCACTATCACCTACCATTCTGCGTGAGTTTGGTAGAGGAGAGCTGAGTGGAGATGAAGAAAGATTCTTTGGTGCTGCGCTGGAAGATGAGGCTAGAAGGGATATTAGGACAGCCATTGTAGTCCTCTTTGCAGCAGGGCAGGCCGAGGTACAGAGCATGGTTATTAAACGTGCTATTCTCATCACACTGTAGGCAAAAATGGAGAAAAAAATGTCCCCTGAGCCATGCAACATGCAAAAACCAGGTCGTAGGGAATTTCTGGGCTGATATTTGCTCTCATCTTCCTAAGGCTGAATGTTGGGCTTCAGGTCCTCTTGGAAGAGTGCTTTCTACTCAGAAACTCCCTAGAACAGCTCATGTGCCTTTTAAACAGAACATGGTGGGGCAATGTGGTTGCCACCTGATGTGCAAGTAATCTTGGGTGGCAGCTATGCTGTGACAGCTGACAGTACCATGATCTCAAACAGGAGGTCTAAGAATATACTAAACAAGACCACAATGGCAATGAGGGGTTGGTAATGGATTTCCATCCAGTAAGTGAGAAGTAGAAAACAAAGAACTTGTTGGCATTACTTGTGGGAGGAAGGCCACTGCTCTTAGAAGACCTGCCCACAGATGTCCCAGTGTCACCCACCAGTGTACTTCCCTGGGTCCTTTGGCCTGTCCAGTGAAAACCACCTAACTGAGAACCATGTGAGAGAGTGGCCTCAGTGAGGGTGAGGGGTGGGGATGAAAGACAGCCAGGCCTCATACCTTGTACACGTAAAGCTCGTGAATATCATCTGAGAGGGTGGTGCCATCATCACGCATCAGGGGTGAGAATGCAAAGCCAAAGAGTTTCTTTTCCCCCTTGTCCTTTGCTGCAATCAGAGCCAAGTATTAGTTGTTTTTTGCCTTCCACTCTGCTTCCTCATTGAAATTCTCCTTGTGCTTATCACCTATGCTCTTTCGTCCCTCACCTCTTTCATTAACTAGGTGGAAACCTGACTGCAGGAATGATAAGAAATGTACCGAAATGAGCTTCTATTCATAATCACGGCATTTAGGCTACCTAGATCCAAAATGAAACTAAATTGCTGGTCTTGATGACCAGGTCTCTTTAATAAGCAGTTTAATCATGGTACGAAGGGATACTCAAAGGAGATGACAATGGATAATAATCTCAGACACTAGGAAGGGCCAATACAAGACTTTGTGGTTTTGAATCACTGCTTTTACAGTCCCAAAAATAGCCTCTGGTGACATCCCATCTCTGAATATCTGTTTATTCCCAACTCCTCATTTTCTTGCCCAAATAATAAGAATCCACTTAATTCTGTTCCAGAGAGGAGAGAGTTATATTAATATTCTCAAGGGAATGTAGGGGGAAGTCTAACTTACTAGAACAATGTCTGAACTCGAAGCGCAGGTGGGAGCCCCGGAACCGGTCAATGGGGATGGGCAATTTGATAATTTCTCCCCAGCGAGGACTATTACTGTGGTAGAGGACAAAGGAGTGGTAGGAACTCCTATTTGGCTCTCCTGAACCTAAGCTGATGCAATCCTGCAAAAAAGAAACAAAATAAGATGTCATCTTCCTGGTAGGAATGTCTGGATTTCTGTGTCACTAGGACACTTTTCTTTCTCCAGTTTAAAGGTCTCATTTTTGCACTAAGCAAAATCTGAGATGAGAAAATGCATTTTACTTAAATTCAATACTTTTGAAGCAGTTATGTAGATGGTATACGAAATCAGCAGTCACGATTCTCCTTGTTTTCTTTGGGGTGAAAGCAACTACATGTACTCCTCAACAAAATGGGAGAGAAGCAGGGTGGTGCATTACATCACTAAGGTAGGCTCTTCATCCTCACTAAGAAGAGAAACAAGCTGTATGACAGAAGTCAACTGTATGTAACATTTTACCAGATCAGAAAAACAATTAAATTACAAAGTGGAGAGAGCCTGTTTTCTAATTGTCCTGAGTCCTACACTTGGACTGGCATTTTAGGTCACTCCTGGCTGACTTTCTTTGGATATAAACAAGTTAGGCCAGATTTAACTTAACCCATCTGCCAAATATTGCCATGAAGATGCAGTCTCAGTACTATCCATGCCCTTGTCTGGACAACAGGAAGCTTTGGGCCACATCATCAGGAGTAGGTCCCAGTCCACACAGGGGTGATGTGATCAGCTGACCATTCTCCTGCCACTGGCGCTCTCCTTGCAAATAGGAACAGACTTAGGTTCTTGAGTTTTTTAAATGGCACACAAATCATTGTTTCTACTACTATTTCAACATTCTCCTCTATTTCTGTCTTGATTTGGGAAATGACTTTGACTAATTTTATCTTTTTCTGTCAAATGGGAATGATCATTCCTGTTCTATCTCACAGGGTGGCGGCCAACACACAGAAGCAAGGTTTGCACAACACTGACTTGCCTTCTACCAAGTGGGAGGCAAATGATGCCTTGTTATTCACCGCAGACTTTACCATGACATGACTGAAGAGAAAACTCACATGCAACAGGAAAACAGCACTCCAAGTCTTCACTTTCAGTGGAAGGTAACAGAGGATACTGGTACTACATTGGCTTTAATGTTCCAGGGCCTGAGCCTGCTGTTCTTTGTCCTATAACTTGGTACCAGGAAGTGACTGTCTAAGTTCCACCCTTGACCAAAGTGTAAATATAACTTTCTGTATTAGCTCAAGGAATAAAAAGGCAGAATGAGACCTAATAAGTTACCAAAAGTAGGCAGCTCTACGCTAGGTGGAATGGCAGGAGAGGCAACATGTAGGACAGAACTAGAGGGAATATGTCTAAAACGGAGCAAGAGGGATTCAGGTCAGACACTAGGATAAATTTCTGCAATGGCTGTACAACGCTGGAAGTCATTATCAAAGCACACTTTAGGGTTTCCTAAAGAGAGAAAAAGGCAGAGAAAAAGACATATGGGGTGATTTTAATCCTGCTTGAAGAGAATGGGCCTCTGGATAAAGTCCCTAGAGAATTATAGGATTATCCTCCATCCCAATTGACTGACTGGCAAGCCTTACCTTCAAGATTTCTCCATCTGCATAAAGCACATACATGGTCACTTCAATATTCTTTTGTACACTCTTTCCTCCTCTCTCGAAATCTCCCTTCTCCAGGGTTAGGTACAGGTCATTGCGGATATCACCTGCGGGAAAAGAAATGCCACATCCTTATGACTCCAGAAGCCATACTGCCCCATTTTCACAGAGAACTAGGCTAGCATTTGGATCTTCTGGGGTGGGTGGGTGCTCAGGGCATTCCAAGCTTGGTTAATAATGATGGACATTTTACCAATATCAGTGCAGCAGCACTCAGGTTGGTTAGTCATGTGTTCTCTAAGTCCAAATTCTAAAGATGTTCACCACACACTGTCAAGGGTGGAGAATCTTTCAGATTGTAGACGCTCGGACCATTCAGTCTATCTCCCTCCAGGAGAATGGCTGTAATCTAAGCCTCTCAAAGAGGGAAGATTCTAGAATCAACAGGAACAACATTTTAACATGCCTATGTCTTAACTACTAATCCCTCTTCTTTTCCCTCAAGAAGGGTTTCTCTGATAGATTTATACTTTTTATATGCTTTCTTTTTGCAATCTCCATCCTTTCTGAGTCTGACTAGAGGATACACTACTTTTCCTTCCAAAGATTTGCAGACTTTGTTCCAAATCTCATTCCCTGCTGGAGTGACAGGTAGAGGTCACTGGACTACCTGTCGCTTTTTCTTCTTTTTGTTTGCAAGTGTGCTGGGAGATCACTTTCCAGAAGCATAGGTAGTAAGGCAATGAGGCAACATGTTGTGCTTTTTTGCTTCCCTGTGCTCTGACTCCAGCCCATTTTGCCTATCTCTGCTGTTCAACACTAGGGAGGAGAAGCTCAAACTTCAAGTCTAAAATGACCCAAGTTACATCTGCCTTTTTAGTGTGATGGTTGAGGGGAGACAGTGTTGCCTGTTCATGTATAAGAGTGTATATAGGCTGCTCTAAGTTCCTAAATCTTTAGTATAACCAATTTTATTACATGAACGAAAGAAGGGCTTTTGACTTTCAAAAAAAAAAAAAAAATAGTAAAAGCTGTGAGAACAACAAACTTCAAAGGAAGAAAATGGCAAAGGAAAATAGGAAAGACCAAAGTGAAGATGTGTTAGCAGCCTGAAGAAACCAAATGAGAGCTAATGAAACAACTTGCAAAACATGCCAGTTCAGAAACCAGGCATTTTTTCTACTTCAGTTCTTAGAAAAACTGGCACATTTAAATATGTTATTACTTGGAATCACAATGATAGAGGCAGAGTTTGCTTCTGGTTGGCATGTGGGCTTTCTGGTTTGGTCAGAGATAAATGACAATGCTCTCTTTTTTGCACTGACTACCTCTCTAATAATGGAAGCATCTGAGTTTCTCTCATGCATGAAACAGGAATAGATCAGGACTAGCACATATTTGAGGATTTCAGGGTCTTTGTGACTAGTCCTTCCATTATTCAGGTCATTTTCCTATCCCAGGCACAACATCTTGAAATCATGGTTATTTGGCTGCATAATGAAGGTTCTTAAAATGCTGTGGCTAAAGTGGGGAAGAAAAGTTTGTGACAAGCTATTAACTATTCCTCGAGAGCCCTGAGATCTTTCCCTACTGTGTGAAAGCCATCTTCTTTCCCAAACAAGCAACCTTGATGTCACCATGAAGGAAGAAGAAAATGTATCTTGAAAATCATATCAAAATGCCACTGTTGCATATGAGGGATAGCCTGGAGGACCACATCTACACAGACCCTGGGGTTAGGAAGTGCCTGTGCTTTGAATTCTAATGAGTCTAGAATCTTAGTCTGCTTCCTTTGGACGTTGCTGACTGGGGCCTCCTAGTACACTATTTAGAGCGCTCAGGTATACAGGGTAGGTTTGGGTGGGGAAGATACGTAGAACAGAAAAGGAAGCTCAAATTTATCAGTTTGCTACTGTTAGGACACAGGCTGAATAAAGTCAGTCTTGAAAGTAAAATGCAAACTTAACTGAGAACTTTACTATGGCTCATTGCTATTTTTCTTCATTTTAACTTTCTCCTTTAAAGTCAGGTTATTGCTATTACAGTGGGATAAATCAGAGTTAGCTATACCTGGAATTTTAAACAATTGAAACAGGCTTCTTAGAAAAGTCTTAATTGCACATTAGTTTTCCTATAGAATTTAAGTAATACTTAAATTTAAATGAGCACAAAGTGAATAGCCTAGAATTTTTAAATTTTTATTTTTATTCTTTTCTGAGTCAAATAATTTAGAAAATTTTAATGCTTAATCTAAGAATGGGTGCTTGGTTGCATGTTCTCACTCACAGGCGGGCGTTGAACAATGAGAGCACGTGGGCACAGGGACGGGAACATCACACTGAGGTCTGTTGCGGGGTGGGGGACTAGGGGAGGGCCAGCGGGGGGTGGGGAGGGATAACACTGGGAGAAATGCCTGATGTAGGTGACAGGGGGATGGAGATAGCAAACCACCATGGCATGTGTGTACCTATGAACAGTCCTGCAAGATCTGCACGTGTACCCCAGAACTTAAAGTATTAAAAAAAAAAAAAAGAATACCTCATCAAATAAATTGTTACAATTTTTGTTTAAAAAAGAATGGGTGCAGCCGGGCGCGGTGGCTCACGCCTGTAATCCCAGCACTTTGGGAGGCCGAGGCGGGTGGATCACGAGGTCAAGAGATCGAGACCATCCTGGTCAACATGGTGAAACCCCGTCTCTATTAAAGATACAAAAATTAGCTGGGCATGGTGGCACCTGC
>PVKV010030097.1:0-22706 GCA_004027835.1 Alouatta palliata | reverse complement strand
ATCACCCTCAGTTTTGACAGTTCTCTGGTCTCAGGGCTATGATTTGTTAAAGCAAAAATAAAGCAAAAGCAGCAAAGGGAAAAGTTTCGTGGGACAAAGTCTAGAGGGAACCAGGAGTCTTCTCCCAAATGAAGTCAAACAGGACATGCTTAATTCTTCCAGCAACCAGTTAGGACAACACATGGGAAATATTTTCTGCGAGGAAGCTTATTAGGGACTCAATGCCCAGGGATGGTATTAGGGGCTGGTTGTATAGGCACCCTCTGCCCAACCTGTTCGAAAATACCAGACTCCCAGAGAAAAAAACAAGTGTTTGGCATAAATTTTATTGTTTTGCCCACTATTTAGACACAGTGAACCATTCTTACCAGTTCTGAAAATGACAGGAGCCCTCCCCAAATTCAAGTGGCCAGATGCCAGTCAAGGGTCAATCTTGCTAGTAGGCCTTTCCAAGCTCAGGCCTGCTATGTTAATGCGTGTCTGTGCAGGATCTCAGTATCTTCTGGTGGAAAAGCAAGGAAAAAGATTAATGGAGTCAAAACATAAAGCTCAGTCTAGGTTGCTCCCAGATCTCTGGCTAAATAAGCTTGTTATATTCATACAGATCATAATGATGACTTCTGAAATTCAGAAGTACAAAAATAAGAATGCCTGACTGCCCTTCAATGTATTTCTTAGTTGTTGCAAAATTCTTGGATAAGGTTTTCCTTTTTGTAATGGGCTAGACTTGCATTTGGATAACCTCTTACTGTGCAGGAAGTTTTTCCTGTATAAAGTGATCTCTTATCATTTGAGAACTTCACATCCATTATTTCAGCTGTTTCAGAGCAGCCCTAAAGGCCTGTGAGGTATCAATTCATAATTTTTTGAGATGTAAATATGAATGGAACCCCAAAATCTCTCTGCAGGAGGCAGTCCACTTAGCTGACCACTGAGCCTACTGCCTGTGCTCTGCACATTTCAATACTATTATTCTTGTTACGGCAACAAAACTTATCACTAGTGCTGATGATGCAAGTGTAGATTTCTGCAGTGTTTAGAAAACAGAACATTTGGATAAACTATGCAAGTGGAATTTGACAGTCTTTTAGATCCATGTCATCCTAATAGCATTTGGAAACAAGAAAACAAGGTATAGGTGATAACTTTGTGGCATTTCCCTCTAGCACAAAAGTTGCTTAACAGGTGAACAAATAAGTGAAAAGTGATGGATAATTCATGTAAGGGTGGGCACAGGAAACAAAGCTACAGAGGAACTGTGGCGGGAAAGCCAGTGCAAATGCACAGATTTCATGTGAAAGCCTCACAGAATTCACAGAGGCTAAGATTGGTTCTTTTGCACAGTCATTTCACTTCTTTTTAGTTCACTTGGCTATAATGTACCACTTTATATAGGAGGTGAATCTGAAAGGCTAAATACTCCACAGGCTATGGCTTATTTTCTTGCTGATTCTAGTGAACTTCCTCCAGATGGACAGCACTGCCCGGGCTGTGGTCATCAGAACAGCTTCACTGCCTCTACGGATGTGACTGGCATCAATCATGAAAGTTTAATGATATGCGTTGTTCTTTCCTGTTTCATGAAGCTTTTTTTTTAAAAAAAAAAAAATAATAACAGTATCCCTTTTTCTTTAGTTAAATGAGAACTGTTCTATGTAGTATTTCTTTCGCTAGGATATTAAAGGAGCTAACTGATACTAGCATGAGATGTTTGGAAGAATAGTGTAGAATGGGTAAGTGCCTTCGTCACTGACTTTCCTGCTTTCTGCAAATATAAAACTTGCCTTGCCTCAGGTTTTAGCAGAACAGACCTCTCTAAGTGACCTATTAGAAATGTTTTTTTGGCAATATATAGGACTCAATGCCAAATATGTGCCCAGGTAGCCCTTAGTTAACTTTTTGTTCTGTTTTTTATTATTATTATTATTATTATTTAGCTCTACAGCTAGCATTTATCTACTGAGTTTCCTTTTCCGTTAAAGGAGAGAAAATCATTGAACATTAGGATGATCACTTACATAAAACTTTTTTTTAAAAATATATATACTTTTATTGCATTTTAGGTTTGGGGGTACATGTGAAGAACATGCAAGATTGTTGCATAGGTACACACATGGCAGTGTGATTTGCTGCCTTCCTCCCCATCACCTATATCTGGTATTTCTCCCCCATGCTATCCCTCCCCAACTCCCCACCCCCCACTGTCCCTCCCCTTTTTCCCCCCTACAGACCCCAGTGTGTGATGCTCCCTTCCCTGTGTCCATGTATTCTCATTGTTCAACACCCGCCTATGAGTGAGAATATGTGGTGTTTGATTTTCTGTTCTTGTGTCAGTTTGCTGAGAATGATGGTTTCCAGGTTCATCCATGTCCCTACAAGGGATGCGAACTCATCGTTTTTGATGGCTGCATAGTATTCCATGGTGTATATATGCCACATTTTCCCTGTCCAGTCTATCATCCATGGGCATTTGGGTTGGTTCCAGGTCTTTGCTATTGTAAACTGTGCTGCAATGAACATTCATGTACATGTGTCCTTAGAGTAGAATGATTTATAATCCTTTGGATATATACCCAGTAATGGAATTGCTGGGTCAAATGGAATTTCTATTTCTAGGTCCTTGAGGAATCGCCACACTGTCTTCCACAATGGTTGAACTAATTTACACTCCCACCAACAGTGTAAGAGTAACATCTTTCAATTGGTAGTTTCCCTAGTGGTTGACTTTTGCCACTGCTCCTCTTCCTGCAAGTAGGCATTTAGCTGCTGTATGGTTAATAGTTTCATTTTTATGAAGTAACCACTTGGCAGTTATCACTGAGATACAATTTATATCCCTGTTCTCAAAATTCATTTTCTTTTAAATAAAACATAGTGTTAGAAACATACAGATCTTTGTCAGCATTTACCTTTATTCTGATAAAATGTAATTTACAGAGGATTTAGTGGAGATTCAATAATTTAATAAAAATATTGGTCACTTAAGATCTTGTGTTAGCCTGGGTAGGCATCTACTAGCTGTGGTGTCCCTTATTTATTTCATGAGTGTAATTTAACAAGTTAAATGAAGGTGAATTGTTGTTGTTAAATAAAAACCTAACAGGTACTTGTTCTGTTATTTAAAGTCTCATTTTGCCTCATGTTATGTGTTAATATCCTAGTGAATCAGTGTTAGCACATAGTACTCTCTGTTTATTGTTGTATTCTTTCTCTCCCTCTTTGAGACTCGATGAGGCATGACGGCTCATTGCTGAATTGGGGAGCACATGCATTACTAATCTTGGTTTTAGAGACAGTTGGGTCTTCTGTGGTGGGAAGGGCATTAAGACAAAAAGCCCTTCTGAACAGGTTAGTATCTTAGACTCTCAGAAATAACAAAAGCAAATTGTGTGAAACCTTGCGTACATATTCCCATCCCAGCTATTTGAAAATTAGATAAAGCAAATAGTAATATGATGATATATTTGTCATAAATTCTTGGTAATCAGTTATTTGAAATAACCATCATACTTTAAATTTCAAAACAAAAATTCTGCACGGGAATGTTTTTTTCCTACATGACAATACATTGGAATAGGATTGCCTATCATATGCCTTTTAGGAAGCTTTAGTTATTAAAGATTTTAACTGAACTTTGGATTTTAGGATCAGTTAGGTTCGGAAATAATCTAGAACTTAGTAGAATTTAAATGTTAGGTTTTGACTAGCAAATAATCCTTTAAAAGCATCTGTAGTGTCTTATTCTTTTACCTGTTATTTGAGGGTCTGCTATGTGTGTGATACAGCCTGAGGGTCACTCATTTAATATCTTGAACAATAATTTATATGAACTCATTGTTGACTTGAGTATTACTGAAATTAGAATGTGTAAAATGTTACTGCAAATTAGTTCACAAAGGTTTTTTAAAACTGTATACTATTACTGTGTTCAAGTAGCACATAAAGAACAATAAGAACACAAACAAATATGAAGGATGGCCTGAAGTTTAGAAATGGAAGGATGCACCCCCAAGAAGCAAGATTAATTGAAATGTGGAGAGAATTGAAGAAAGTGCACTTTCACTATTAATGGGAGAGCTATAAAGGGGAAAGCTATGTGTAAATATTTTAAGAACATGCAGCCATCTTGGTGTGTGCATGAGTATTGTCTCTTTTGATATCAGGATTATTTATTGTTAACATAAATAGATAACATTGTAAACAGTCATCACAATGATCAAATCACTGAACCATGTCTCAGCATATTTCCTTAAAAGTACAATTCTTAGACTGCTGTGGTAATACAAACTTTAATTCTAAAATCATACCCAATGTGAAACTGAACAGATTGTGAAAAATATATTGATATATGTACTAGTGGCTGTGAAAATATCATGGAATAATATGGATTTTAGGGTGGGTACTTCATTTTCTATTATACCTCTATATATTACCTTGTGATGACATTATCTTTTAAAAAGAGATTTGGCTAGTTGTGTGTATAATGTTACTTTACAGTCCCACTCTCCTGATGTACCTCTTTTCATGGTCTTTTTCTTTCCTTCCCAAGAAACTGAGAAATGTTTAATATGAAAACATACATTGGATATGTGAAAAGCACAACAAAATTCTTTTTTAATGTACACAGTAAAAAAGGCATTATGTAAATGTAGATGGCATTTAGGACCACAACTTGCTCGATTTATGTTAGCTGTGGGAATAATTTGATTTTGTATAAGCTATTTAGAGTAAGGCTGGAAGTGGCAGTTTCACAGAACTGGAGAACCAGGCCAAGTCCCCTCCCCAACCTAATTAGGTCATTCAGGACAGCTAAGTCAGTATATTTAGAACAATACTAGCATATGTTTTTCTTCATTATTATCAGGATTGACCAAGTGGTTTGGAAGGAGGCATGTTTTAATATCACAGTAATTTTGATTTGTAAACAAATTAATCCTGTGTTTATCTAACTTCGTAATAGCAGTTATTGCCTGAAGCCATAGTGGCATATTTACAAAAGTTCTTATTACCGGGTAGACTGATAACATTTAAAAAATAATTTTATTTGACCCCAAATGACTTTATACTCAATTCTACATACAAATATAGAAGATGTAGCTTTTTTGTTACCTTCAGATATTCACTAAATAACTCAGTTTTTAAGCAGAATTTTTCAGGGCATTAAATGTGTATTGTGTATGAAGTATCTCAAACTGGAACAAATTTAGTGGTTAAACTGCCATTCACAATATAAGGCAGCATTTAAATTTTGAACCTGAATTTTAGATGGGTTGTATAAAAAAACCTAAAAGCAGTATCTGTTCCTTAGCTGTAAACCAAGTTGGAAGCTATTTGGATATTTCTTAAATATTACTGAACTTTGGAGTGCTGTTTCTTCCTTTAAATTGAATGTAATTCATGAATAAATGCACCTTATATATTTAAACAATTTTAGTATACTTTGGGGATTTTTGGTGCTTTTATGTTTAAATCACCTTCAGCATGTGTATTTGGACATTTAAAATACTTCCCCCCCAATTCTGTAAATTAAAAGAATAGTTATTTTACAGTTCCAGGGATTGTGAAATAAATTGCATTTTAAAAAAATAATGAAAATAAATACTCTTGGTTTTGCTTTGTGAATTTTTTTTGTATTAACTGGCAAAGTAATATACTTACAGAACTTCACAAAAATTCACAAAAGGTTTTTCAGGCATATATTATACTGCCTAACATGGAAAATATATATTGCTTTGGTTAAAGACAGTAATATCCTTGATGTTTCTTAACATGTAAGAAGTTAAGTATCTAGATGGCAGGAAAAGCCCTTTTATTAAGACTGTAAAAGGATGGCTTTTCCAGATCTATAAAATGTCAAAAGAAGACAAAGTTTGGTTGTGTAACTGGTGCAGTTTGCTTTTGTCTCAGTTCAATCTCCTGTAGATTGTGCCAATTTAACTTTGAAAGCAATAATTTTATACTACGTTTTCAGACCTCTTTATAATATGCTTTAGATGTGAAACAGTGCTCATTTAATGTTAAGAATTTTCTTTATTAAAATCAAATTAACATTGACATAGGATTTGAAATGGTGCTTAAGGGCTTATAGATGCATATTTTTTATTTGTAATCCAATGCTGTCCCAGAATAAGTGTATTGTAATATGAGTGTTAAACAAGAGAAAGCAGGAAAATAAGTGGTATTTGGGAAATTAAAGAAAAATTGAACCAGAATCTTTATAGTCCTGAATTTAATTGGATTAATGTGAAATCTTTCTATATTGGACTTGTTTTTAAGTGAATCATCAAAAATCATTTTATAACAGATCAAAGCTCAGTTCATTTAGACTGTATTGCACTTTGTACTTTAAAAATTTACATAAATTATAAATAACTTGACCAAAAAAGTTATTTGGTCAACAGACTCTCCTTTAATTGAATGAAAAATGGGCCATGTTCAGTTAGTAGAACAATTAAAAGTGGAAATTGATTTAGAATACTTTTTCAAGTGAATATAGGAGCGAGAAATGGTGTCAATCAGATTGACACCAGGGAGAAGATTGCCACTTATACCTCTTTAATTATTTCATCCTTTTGTACAGCAATAAATCTATGTAAATTTAGAGCTATAGAATAAAGTAACAGATTGCACTTTTGCATTCCTCAAAAAGATTTTTTTTCTCTTTTCAGAATGAGTTTTCTACCATATACTTGATTTTTGATGATTACATGCTATAACTTATATTTATCTCAAAACTCCCTCAATTTAAGCCTTTTTTTTCCTCTGCTTGTGCCTTACTGCAATCCCTTTTATTGAGTTTTCAGTCAAATCAAAGGCTAGTTGGAGTGAAAAGCAGGCCTGGCCAAGAAGTGTCAGTCATTTGTTGCTAGACAGCATGAAGAGAGCATCAGAGGTTGGTGCAGGCAGCATGGTAAAAGCCCTCCAAGGAATCTAAGAGGCTTTTCAGCCATCAGAACCTTCCTTCTGGACAGTGAGTGGGTAGAGACCTTGAGGGCAGCTATACTGAGGAAACACTTTGGACAGTTGGATGTCTCTTCTGTGAGTGGTCAGAAAGGAAAAGGGACTGGGCGGTTACCAGGTTAAAGACAGAAGAGATGTTTCTCTTGGGCTTGCCCTATGGCAGTTTATAAGCAAACTTAACATGGGGAAGACAGTCTTCTCAGTACAGCTAGTTCACAGGTACAACTTGTTGCCATTACTGACCTCACCATTCAGCTCTGCATCAGTTATGCCAACTGCTGGGTGCATTTAATGTTGAAAGAACAAGCTGAGGCTACATTGATAAACAATACTCCCTTTTGTCAGGGAAAATTATAACCTGCAAACTTGTAATGTTCCATATAGTCAGCTCATATTTCTTTCAATTGATAGGCAAAGAGAAAATTCCATAGTGGAGAGTGTGCATAGTGGTTAAGAGTGCAGATTGGGGGTGGAGCCAAGATGGCCGAATGGGAACAGCTCTGGAGTGCAGTTCCCAGCAAGAACAGCACAGAGGGTGAGTGCTCACCGTATTTCCAAACAAATTTTCCCTGCCCACAGACCAGGAGATTCCCAGGCTGAAAAGCTCCATGAGTTTTCAGTGTGGAGGTTTCAGCTGGTGCCAGCTTGGCACACAGAAACTCACACAAGTCTGGGCAGCCATTTCAACTGGCGCCTGGAATGCTGGGGAGACATAGCTGCCCATTCAACTGAAAGGGAGGGGGTTGAAATGGAGCCAGGTTATCTGGCTTGGCAGGTACCACCCCCACAAAACAAGCAATCTGAAATGCTCTGGATTGAGAGTTTCACAGCAAGTGCAGTTGGACCCAAGACAGTCCAGCTTGGTGGGGGGAAGGGCATCCCCCACAACCGAGGCAGTCTGCCACTACTGAGGCAGTTCACAGAGCAGCTGGGTAAAGCCTGCGGCAGCTCAGCAATACCTCTGCTGGCAGACTGTGACTAGACTACTCCGTGCAAGGCAGGGCATCTGAAAAAAGGCAGCAGCATGACAGGAACTTAAAGCCAATCTTCCTAGGACAAAGCACCTGGGAAAAGAGGTGGTTATGAGTTCAGCTGCAGCAGCTCTGCATGGAACAACAGAGCTCCCAGCACAGCACTTGAGCTCCTGTAAGGGACACACTGTCTCCTCAAGCAACTCCCTGACCCCCGTACATCCAAAGAGACCTCATAAGGGAAAGCTCAGGCCAGCATCTGGTGGGTACCCTTCTGGGACAAGGATAATAGAGGAAGAAACCAGCAGCAACCCTTACTGTTCTGCAGCCCCTGCAGGTGATCCCCAGGCAAAAGGGGTCTGGAGTGGACCTCCAGCTATCCTAAAATGAGGGGCCTGGCTGTTAGAAGGAAAACTAAGAAGCAGAAAGAAATAGCTTCAACATCAACAAAAAGGAGGTCCACTCAGAAGCCCCATCCAAAAGTCACCAACTACAAAGACCGCAGGTAGATAAACCACTAAGATGGGACAAAACCAGTGCAAAAAGGATGAAAACACCAAAAACCAGATCGCCTCTCCTCCTCCAAGGGATCACAACTCCTCACCAACTAGGGATCAAAGATGGATGGAGAGTGAATCTGATGAATTGACAGGAACAGGCTTCAGAAAGTGGGTAATAACAAACATTTCGGAGCTAAAAGAACATGTGCTAACCCAATGCAAAGAAACTAAGAATCTAGAAAAAAGGTTAGATGAGATGCTAACTAGAATAAACAGCTTCGAGAAGAATATAAATGACTTGATGGAGCTGAAAAACACAGCACAAGAACTTCATGAAGCATACACAAGTTTCAATAGCCAAGTCGATGAAGCAGAAGAAAAGATATCAGAGATTGAAGATCAACTCAATGAAATAAAATGAGAAGGCAAGATTAGAGAAAAAAGTAAAAAGAAATGAACAAAGCCTCCAAGAAAGATGGTATTATGTGAAAAGACCTAACCTACATTTGATAGGTGTACCTGAATGTGATGGAGAGAATGAATCCAAGCTGGGAAACACTCTTCAGGATATTATCCAGGAGAACTTCCCCAGCCTAGCAAGGCACGCCAATGTTCAAGTCCAGGAAATACAGAGAACACCACAAAGATATTCCTCAAGAAGAGCAACCCCAAGGCACATAATCTTCAGATTCACCAGGGTTGAAATGAAGGAAAAATGCTAAAGGCATCCAGAGAGAAAGGTCAGGTTACCCACAAAGGGAAGCCTATCAGACTTACAGCAGATATCTGCAGAAACCCTACAAGCCAGAAGAGAGTGGGGGCCAATATTCAATGTTCTTAAAGAAAAGAACTTTCAACCTAGAATTTCATATCCAGCCAAACTAAGCTTCATAAGCAAGGGAGAAAGAAAATCCTTTATGGACAAATAATTGCTGAGAGATTTTGTCAAACTCATGTTTCCTGACTTTGCTATAACATTGCCCATTGCATTTTCAAGCATAAGAGGGAAAAATATGTTTTTTTATGAAAATGCTTTGAGCTTTCAAATTCTGGACCTGGGATGTGAAATTGCCATGGCCTTAGTTATTTTAACTGGCTAACTCATAGAATCCTTTTTATGAGTTCCACAAATGTGCTACATTTTGTGCTATTCATATTCCTATATCTAGTATATCCTCTTCCATTAATCTATTTTAGTGCAGTAAGAGTTATATTTTCAGATCTAAGAACGAATTGCTTGACTTTGTTAATGGAAAAACCAAACTGTGTGAAATACTGTAAAGACATTTATTCCAAAACAGTATGAGTGTCCAAGGCCTAGAGAAAACACACACCCAAGAAGACTTGAGTCAGTGGTCCCAAGGTGGTCAGGCTGGTTTGGTTTTATCCATTTCAGGGAGGTGGAAGTTACAGGCAAAGATATAAATCAACACATGGAAGGTATACACTGGTTTGGCTCAAAAAGGGGAAGTATCTTCAAAGAGGTCTTATAGGTTGTCGGTGGATTTCGGGATTCTCTAATTTGTGATTGGTTAAAGGAGTAAGACCCTGTCTAAAGCTTAGAGTTGATGGAAAGGAATGTTTGGGTTAAGGTAAGGCTGCTCTGTCAGAGTCAGCCACAATAAAATGTCCTGTGTAGCAAGCCTGATGGCCTGCAGGCCTGACTTACCCCTGCCTTGCATGGCCTTAGCGCTCGTTCATAATTTGTTATCTTATGGCCACAAAGGATCTGTTCTGTCAGTCTTAGGATCTCTTCTTTTAATACCATTGCTGGTCACTTGTTGAGTCCAAACTCCAGAACAGAGGAGGTATGATGAGGTGTGTCTGACCTCCCTTTCAGTCAGGGACAGAAACAGCTTTTCAGTTTTCTCTGGATTCCTCTTGGCCAAGAGGGGGTCTGTTCAGTTGGTTGGGGAGCTTAGAATTTTATTTTTAGCTTACAACATAGCATTGGTCTATATTACATGCTCAGGAAAGTTTCTGAAATAGTCATGATCTGGGATATGTATAGAAAATGGGCCTGTGTCCTGAATGATGCACTTGGAAGTGGAATATAAGACTCTCTAAGACTCAAGAGCATCTGTGAACACAAAATTCAATTCAGTTGATTTGTGGCAGGCTTTCTCCACTGCTAACAATTACAATTAAGTCCTAGTTATACATGATGTCCAAAATAAGCACATTGTGAGGACCAGCAGAAACCAGTTTCACTTGAAGAATAAAGATTGCAACTTTGCAAAGGTCATGTGTTATATAAATTTTCAGTGAGAGGAGATAGTTTTAAACATTGATAGCATGGATCTAAAATACATTTGAGCTTTTTAAGATGAAGGACTATGATTTTGTTGATAAGTGAGGAATTTAAGTGGCCACTAATTTCTTGCACTAATAGCTCTGCACGTTTTTCTGCACATGTTTGTAGCGTGTATCCTTACTGTTCAAACAACACTTGGGATGTTTTGTGGGCACATCTTTAGAATTATGCCTTAAAATTCTAATAAATCTTAAGGCCTAAAAGATATAAAATCTTGCTCAACAGAAATTATCAATAAACCTTTTTATATTTCATTAAAATAAAGACAGAATTAATAAATAAGATCTTTCATCATGATGTTTTTATTCCTGCAAGTTGAAAAAAGTTCTTAATTGTGTTTGTTTCTTCAATCTACTAAAGATCTAAATTATTTTGATACAGTTTCAGACTTACTTTGTAACTGAAAGTGATTTTTATCATTTTTGTTGATAGAAATAAAAAAATCAGTAGGAGGAGAAGGAGGAAGGAAGGAGAAGAAAGAGAGAGAATAGGAGGAAAAGAAGAGGAAGAGAGGAAGAAGTCGTGAACAACCCTCCTGCATTTTGCATAAGGTAGAAGAGTCAGTTGAATGTTAGGAAGAATGCAAACAAAAAGTACATAGGTTTTCATGTAACAAAAATACCAATTTTTATTGATGCAGGAATGTGCATTTTTTTCAGACACCATGAGATGACAGAGAGCCCCTGGGGCCACCCTTTGGTGTCTCCCAGCTTCTGATGGCAGTCAAGCTTGTAGCAGAGGAACCTGCATCCCATCTGCCTCTCATTTCCACACTGCCCTGGGCTTGGCTAAGGGAACTGTTGTTCTTTATGTTCCCAAGGGAAACTGTGCCAATGTTCTGCTTGCCCTTAGAGTGGAGTGATTCTTCTGTGCACAGAAGCAAACACAATGGTTTAAAACATGGCTGACTCAGTAGATTACCCTGATCCAGCTAACTCTGCTTTATCATCATCTTGTTATAGTTTCTGGGTGAAGCCTATTTTTTCAGCTTTTGACTGCTTTGAGCCCAAAGGATGATAATAGGGCGGGAGAAGGGGAGTTGAATTAATATTTATCGAGTACCTGACACGAGCCTAGCACAGTGAAGACACCTCCTACATCTGTTATCTTACTAAATTCTCAATTTAATCCTTTGGGACAAGTGTCATTTTGTTTGCAAATGAGGAAACTAAAATTCATTAAAAATAAGTGACGTGCAGATCATATAGATAATATACAGTAAGGATTTAAACTCTGGACTCTTTGGGACCAATATCCATCCTCTTAACTGTTCCACAGTTTCTTCCATGTAATATAGAAATATTTGATTTATTAGTAATGTATTCCTTTACAACTTCTAAATGGGATCTGAGATAAATATATTCGTATGCCCTATATATATGATAGTTAGGTATAAGGTGAAAATAGGAAACCATTTAGACAAAGGAGAAGATGATTATATATGAGTCTAACATAATAAAATAATGAAAATTAAGTTTATTTTCTCATCTCCTGTTAGACAAGAGGATGGGAGATGTGGCAGGTCTCTGGCTCTCCCCATTTCTCAGGGCAGACCTTGGGTTGTGATCTCATCTCAGGTGGTTCTCTAAGATCTTCAGGGAAGACTTTTTTTGTGTTGTTAAGTTTGAGATTATTTTTTAATTTGTTTGTTGTTTTGCTGATAAAGAAGCATAACAGAAATTAATTCTACAGAAAAAGAAACTAATTAAGAAAACACAGTGCTTTTATCAGGGACTTTCCAGGTTAGATGAATAGATACTCTATTATTTCAACTGGTGAAAAAAATTGAAAGACATGTTATTAAATTGTAGTTTCTTGCAAACCTTTTAAAGTAAACAAATATAATGCAGGCCAAGTACTTTGTAATTCAGTGGTCTAACAATAAAGAGACAACCTGAAGAATATTCAGCTTGTGTGTTCCTTAGGTCAACATGTGTAAATAACTAGCAGATTTGAGGCATACGTTTAGCTTCCAGACAACCTTTTGCATTTTTTGGGGGTCAATGATTTAGGCAGCAATGCCCCTTTGTTTTTAAAAGGACAAAATAAAATCATAATTGCCCTGAACTATGGATTTTAGACTCTAGTTACATATAGGCTAATTTAAATATTCCAAGTAAAGCATATTAGAAAATACAGTCAAAATAGTATGATAATAATATGGCAAGTAAATATCATTGCACTTTCTAGAGCATCCGTCTGTCTGATAAATTATACAGTCCATCCTATTTACCAGGTCCATCCTAATAACAACCCTCTCTTGGAGGACTATCTTATCCTGGTCTTTCAAATGAGAAAATTAACTTAGTGTTGAGATCTCAACCAAAAAGTCTGGCCTCGGAGTTGGTGTGCTTAATCACTGTACAGTGTGGCTGCTCTGCATTTTAGTTTTATTATTATGGTCTGGTTATAAGTGAGTTTACAAGGGACAAGGGGAGAAGAGTGGTCATAAAAATATCAGTCACGATCTAGAATCAGTCATTCAAAATATATGGTTATTATTTCACTCTCTCTACAGTCACTTAGAAGGCACTCCTAACACATTTTAGACGTAACTCTTAGAATACTGTTCGATTCCTGAGAAAATGACAACTTTCCTTCTTCGATGAAGAGTCCTGTATTAACTATGTGTCCCCTTTGCTTTGACTGTTATAATAAACTCTTATATCTTAAAGACGTCCCCAACGCCAACCCCTCCACAAGTCCCACATTCAGTATTTTCTTACTATTCCAGTTTACATCATTTCCTGCTCCTAATTTTTAAGTTTAAATTACTTAACCATTTTTATGTGCTTATCTATCTGGTCAGGTGACTTGGAAATGGAGTAACCAAATAGAATGATAGATTGGCTTGCATAGATAAACAGACAGAAAGGGAGCAACATCAATACAGGACCAGATGGATGCTTCTGAGAAGCAAAGAACAGGGGCCAGTGCTTATAGGACTATATGGGGACTCATGGATGAAGTTCATTACACCTTCCAGAAGAGTAACGGAGCCACTGATGAGTGAGCTAACTAAGCTAAGAGCTCTGATACTCTTAGTTAGCTAAGGCCCACCAACACCCAAGGTCCCTGTCAAGGTCCAAGTCAAATACCAGCCCTTGGAGCAGGATGCAGCAAAGGCCTGAGGTGCCTGTGTGGTGCTGCCAACAGAGAAGGACAACCAGCTGTTGGGAGTGCTCCCTGTCCAGAAGCCGAAGCTCTTGACTGCTGAGGAGAAGCCACCAGGCAACAAAGCCTGGGTGGAGACCAAGGACATCCTGGGCCATGTCCTGAGCCCCCAGCAGGGTCCTGAGCCCAGGTTTGACAGCATGTACCACCCTCTGCCTAAGGAGGACCAGGGCGAGGAGGGGTCCTGGTTGTGGGTGATGCCAAATCACCAGGTGCTCCAGGGACCAGAGGAGGACCAAGACCTCCTTTACCACCCTGAGTAGGGCTCCAGGGGCCATCACTGTTCCCTCCCTGTTCCAAGGCCCAGGCTGTTGGGAGTGGGACCCTCCCTACCACCCCCCCAGCTAGACAAATAAACCCCTGCAGGCCTAACACGGTGACTCATGCCAGTAATCCCAGCACTTTGGGAGGCCAAGGCCAGCAGATCACCTGAGGTTAGGAGTTCAAGACCAGCCTGGGCAACATAGTGAAACCCCATCTCTACTAAAAGTACAAAAATTAGCCAGGTGTGGTCATGGGTGTCTGTAATCCGTTACTTGGGAGGCTGAGGCAGGAGATTCACTTGAGCCCAGGAGGCAGAGGTTGCATTGAGCTGAGATCACACCACTGCACTCCAGTCTGGGCCACTGCACTCCAGCCTGGGCGACAAAGCAAGACTAAATAAATAAATAAAAACCAGCCAGGAGTGGTGGCAGGTACTTGTGGTGGCTCATGCCTGTAATCCCAGCACTTTGAGAGGCCAAGGTGGATGGACCATGAGGTCAGGAGTTTGAGACCAGCCTGGCCAACATGGTGAAACCCCATCTCTACTAAAAATAAAAATTAGCCTGGCATGGTGGCACACATCTGTAATCCCAGCTACTCAGGAGGCTGAGGCAGGAGAATTGCTTGAACCCAGGAGGTAGAGGTTGCAGTGAGCCGAGATCATGCCATTGCACTCCAGCCTGGGTAACAAGAGCAAGACTCCATCTCAAAAAAAAAAAAAAAAGAAGTTGAAGCCTGGGTGAGGTGGCTTAAGCCTGGGTGCCTTGGCTCATGCCTGTAATCTCAGCACTTTCAGAGGCTGAGACAGGTGGGTTATTTGAAGTCAGGAGTTTAAGACCAGTATGGCCAACATAGTGAAACCCCATCTCTACTAAAAATACAAAAAGTTAGCCAGGCAGTAATGGTGTGTGCCTGTAATCCCAGCTACTCCGGACGCTGAATCGCTCGAGTCTGGGAGGCCGAGGTTGGGGTGAGCTGAGATCACACCACTGCACTCCAGTGAGTGCACTCCATTGAGACCCTGTCTCAAATAAACAAAAAGAAAAAGTAAAAGATGTGAGTTGTTAAATAAAATGTATGGGAAGCAACCTGGCATGGTGGCTTATGCCTGTAAACTCAGCCTTTGGGAGGCCAAGACAGGTGAATCACTTGAAGTCAGGAGTTCGAGACCAGCCTGGCCAGCATGGTGAAACCCCATCTGTACTAAAATACAAAAATTTGCCAGGTGTGGTGGCAGACACCTGTAATCCCACCTACTGGGGAGGCTGAGCCAGGAGAGTCACTTGAAACCAGGAGGTGGAGGCTGCAGTGAGCCAAGATCACACCACTGCACTCCAGCCTGGGCAATGAAGTGAGACTTCATCTCGAAAAATAAATCAATGAAAAATAAAAATAAAAATAAAATAAAATCACTAGTCAGAGTTGCCCCCTACTTACTTTGCATCTATACCCAGGTGCCGAGCCTGTCCAATATAAGGTGTCCAGACCAAGACCATCAGTGATCTCCTCGCAGACCTTGCTATACCCAGTCCTTACTGTTTCATGCATGGCACTGCCATTCATCCACATCCACAGCCATCAAACTAGAGGTCTGCCTGTACTCCTTTTCTTACCACAGCAACAATATCCAATCAGCAAATCCTGTTGGCTCTACTTTCAAAATATATCCTGAACATAAACATTTTAAATCAACTCATCATCTAAGAACTACTAATCATGATCTAATAACTACTGGAGTACTCTTCTAATTATGTTCTTGCTTCCCCTCCTGCTCTGCTAACATCCATTCTTTTTCTTTTTGTCTTGATTATTATTATTATTATTATTATTACTAGAGACAGGGTTTCTCCATGTTGGCCAGGCTGGTCTCGAACTCCTGACCTCAGGTGATCCACTCGCCTTGGCCTCCCAAAGTGCTGGGATTACAGGCGTGAGCCACCACGCCCGGCTGTCTTGATTATTTTTATAAATTTTTCCCAGAGATGTACTAATATCTATTCCCTAGAGAGCAGAGATGTATTTTATTTTATCACATAATTATCATTTTTTTAGACAGGATCTCCCTATATCACTCCAGGCTGGAGTGTAGTGCTACCATCACAACTCACTGTGCCTCAACTCCCCCAGGCTCAAATAATCCTCCCGCCTCAACCTCCCAAGTTGCTGGGGCTACAAGCAAGTGCCACCACATCTGGCTTATTTTTAATTTTTTGTAGTGATTTGTTTTTTGTTTTGTTTCGTTTTGTTTTGAGACAGAGTCTCACTCTGTCACCCAGGCTGGAGTGCAGTGGCACGATTTCGGCCCACTGTAACCTCTGCGTTCTAGGTTCAATTGATTCTCTTGCCTCAGCCTCCTAAGTAGCTGGGATTACAGGCATGCACCAACATGCCCAGCTAATTTTTTTTGTATTTTCAGTAGAGGTGGAGTTTTACCACACTGGCCAGGATGGTTTCAAACTCCTTACCTCATGATCCGCCCACCTCGGCCTCTCAAAGTGCTGGGATTACAGGCTTGAGCCATCAGGCCCAACCTTATGATGTGGTCTTTACATGTTTCCCAGGTTGTTCTCAAACTCGTGGGCTCAAGCAATCCTCCCACCTCAGCCTCCCAAAATGCTGGAATTGCAGGCGTCATCTACTGCATCTGGCTCAGAGATGTATTTTAAATTTAAGTCACACTTTTGCTTTCAGGAAGATTTTTTTTTTTTTTTTTTTTTAATTTTTCTACCCCAAATTAAGCTTTCAGGAAGACCTTGACAAGACATACTGAGAAACTTGCCTGCTAAAACCACCAAGAAATCCTGGATAAACTACAAAAACAAATCCTTTACATGCAGAATTAAATTCCCAAAAAAGTGAGAGAAATCTACCCTGGTGTAACATGAAATATACTTGAGCTTTGTCCCCACTTCCTGTCATGGAGCTTTTATTTTTATTTTATTTCTATTTATTTTGAGACTCAGGCTGGAGTACAGTGGCACAATCATAGTTCACTGCAGCCTCAAACTGCTCCTCTCAAAGAGTCCTAGCTCAGCCTCACCAAGTGCTGGGATTACAAGGCTTGGCTCAATGTACCCCAGCCTCACAAAGCCTTTAAAACTTTGGGACTTCCTGAGGTATGGGAGGGTCTTTTGTTATTAATAATGAGCCCTTTTCCTAACACCTGAGTTTATGCTAATGCAGTGACTTGATTCGGGGAGTGGGGGCAGAAGAGAAGGAGCTCCTTAGGCAGCACTGGCTGGGGCTGGGCTCCAGAAAGATCAAGTGATTAGAGTATTAGGGGTTGGAACTCTTAGCCCCAGCCAGTGAGAAAAGAGAACTTTTATCTGAGGAATGCAAAGCCTTTAAATCTTCAGGTTTGTGAACCCAGTGGCTCCTGCTTGTAATCCCAGCACTTTGGGAAGCCAAAGAGAGAGGATCCCTAGAGCCCAGAAGTTCAAGACCAGCCTGGGCAACAGAGCAAGACCTTGTCTCTACAAAAATAAAAATTACAAAATTAGCCAGGCATGGTAGCACACGCCTGTAGTCTCAGCCACTCAGCCACTTGGGAGGCTGAGGTGGGAGGCTCACTGGAGCCCAGGGTTTTCAGCATGCAGAGGGCTATTACTGCACCACTGCACTTCAGCCTGGGCAACAGAGCAAGACACTATCTCCAAAAAATAAAAATAAATTATCAGCCCCAGAGAGACATTAAAATGAGACAGCAGGCACAGCCTACTCCTTTCTTTCAACTGTGTATTCATCTCTTGAAACTGCTTGCTGTCCAGGCAAAGTGACTCACTCCTGTAATCCCAGCACTTTGGGAAGCTGAGGTGGGCAGATCACTTGAGTCCTAGAGTTCAAGACCAGCGTGGGCAACACAGGGAGATTCCATCTCTACCAAAAAAAAAAAAAAAAAAATTCTTTTTTATTGAGACACAGTCTTACTCTGTCCCCCAGGCTGGAGTGCAGTGGCACAATCTCAGCTCACTGCAACCTCTCCTTCCTGGGCTTGAGCAATTCTCCTGCGTCAGCCTCCTGAGTACCTGGGACTACAGGCATGCACCACCACACCTGGCTAACTTTCTCATATTTTTAGTAGAGATGAGGTTTTACCATGTTGGCCAGGCTGGTCTAGAACTCCTGACCTCAAATAATCTGCCCACCTTGGCCTCCCAAAATGCTGGAATTATAGGCATGAGCCACTGCCCCCAGCCTTTACAAACAACTTTGTGTAAGCCCACTCCCTGTCCCCCTTTTTTGCCTTTAAAAATCCACCTCGAACTGCTTCTCATCAGGGTGCTGAGCACAGGGGTGCTAGGAGAATGGCATGCCCATAGACAGCATGGCAGCTCCTCGCCCATTCCCCTGTACCTTGCCCTATGTACTTTACCTGGCTGTTCATCTGAATCCTTCAAAATATCCTTTATAGCTGGGAACGTGGCAGGCACCTGTAATCCCCATTAGTCAGGAGGCTGAGGCAGGAGAATGGCGTGAACCCGGGAGGCAGAGGTTGCAGTGAGCTGAGATTGCACCATTGCATTCCAGCATGGGCAACAAGAGCAAGACTCCATCTCTAAATAAATAAATAAATAAATAAAAAATAAAAAAACTATCCTTTACAAATAAAATACCTATTTATCTCTTTTTTTAAAAAATACCTATTTATAAAACAAAAAAAATAAAAAAATACCTATTTATAATAAATGTGTTTCCCTGAGTTCTGTGAGCTATCCTATCAAATTAATCAAACCCAAAGAGGGTGTCAAGGGAACCCAAGCTATATAGCCACTCAGTCAGAAGTGTAGGTGACAACCAACTGCTTATAGCTGGCGCCTGATGTGGGAGCAGTGTTGTGGGACTGAGCCCTCACCCAGTGGGATCTGACATTATCTCCAAGTAGGCAGCCTTAGAATTGAATTGAATGGGCCAGGTGCGGTGGCTTACGCCTATAATCCCAGCACTTTGGGAGGCTGAGGCAGGTGGATCACTTGAATTCAAGAGCTCAAGACCAGCCTGGCTAACATGGTGAAACCCCGTCTCTACTAAAAATACAAAAATTAGCTGGGCATGGTGGCACGTGCCTGTAATCACCGCTACTCGGGAGGCTGAGGGAGGAGAATCCCTAGAACCTAGGAATCGGAGATTGCAGTGAGTGGAGATTGTGCCACTGCACTCCAGCAAGGCAACACTGTGCTGGTGACTCACAATTAATTTGCCTGGGCAACAGAGTGAGACTCCATCTCAAAAACACAAAATAACCGGCCGGGCGCGATGGCTCATGCCTGTAATCCCAGCACTTTGGGAGGCCGAGGCGGGTGGATCACGAGGTCAAGAGATCGAGACCATCCTGGTGAACATCAACATGGTGAAACCCCGTCTCTACTAAAAATACAAAAATTAGCTGGGCATGGTGGCACGTGCCTGTAGTCCCAGCTACTCGGGAGGCTGAGGCAGGAGAATTGCTTGAACCCAGGAGGCGGAGGTTGCGGTGAGCCGAGATCGCGCCATTGCACTCCAGCCTGGGTAACAAGAGCAAAACTCCGTCTCAAAAAAAGAAAAAAAAAAAAAAATAGAGAAAAGCGTAACAAGTTTACTTATCAAAGTGTAATGTGACATGGACCTGGCATAGTGGCTCATACCTGTAAACCCAGCACTTTGGGAGGCCAAGGCAGGCAGATCACCTAAGGTCAAATGTTCAAGGCCAGCTTGGCCAACAGGTGAAACCTTGGCTCTACTAAAAATACAAAAATCAACCGGGCATGGTGGCGTGCACCTGTAGTCCCAGCTACACAAGAGGCTGAGGCAGGAGAATTGCTTGAACCCGGGAGGCTGAGGTTGCAGTGAGCCAAGATCATGCCATTGCACTCCATCCTGGGTGACAAGAGGGAAACTCTTTCTCGAAAAAAAAAAAAAAGCGTTACGTGACCTGGACACCTTCAGAAATGAAAACTGAGACCTGGACTCCCAGCACTTTGGGAGGCTGAAAAGGATCACTTGAGGCCAGGAGTTAAGACTAGCCTGGGCAACCTAGTGAGACATCCCCCCATCTCTGAAAAAAAATTTTTTTATTAGCAGGCATAGTGGTATGTACCTGTAGTACTAGCTACTAAAGAGGCTGAGGCAGGAGAATCTCTTGAACCCGGGAAGCGGAGGTTGCAGTGAGCTGAGATCGAGCCACTGCACCCCAGCCTGGAGGACAGAGCGAGACTCCATCTAAAAAAAAAAAAAAAAAAAATGCACATCAGGAAGACTTTACTCAGGACCATGGAGATCAGTATAGGCACTACTGCAATGGGGTCTAGCAGTTGGAAAGATTGGGCTGAATTCTGAATAGAGCATGCGCAAGTGGAAATTTATAGCCAAGGAGCAGGGCAGGAGTTAGTGAATGAAAAATCACTAAGGAAACATCCGGGTGAAGGGGATTCTGTCTAGACCAACCTATCAGAATTCTTGTGGAAGACAGGCCAGGGTGACCAGAACTCTGGGACAGGGTGTAGGACGAGGAGCCTAAGGGTGGAAATTCTTGGCAAACTGACTCAACAAGGTTCTTTGCTGAAACTGGATTTTCCGAGGAAGCATATAGATGGGCCTAAGAGGAGGTTTAGGAGCCTGACCAAAGTTTCACCAAGCAAAGAATCTTTCTCAATTTTCATAATTTCAGACCAGTCACGTGACCTTTGCCAGAGCAGTTTCGGTGTTAGCTGTGTAGGCGGGAATTCCAATGCAAGAAACCGGTGAATAAATGAGTACTGGTGAATGGACGTTTTGGATTAGGAATTGTTTTCTCTGCAAAAGTACTTGTGGTTAAAAAAAAAGAAAAAGAAAAGAAAAAAAAGGAATTGTTTTCTCACTTACCTTCTTTAAAAGAAGAAATGTGGCCATTAGCCTTCAGTTCTAGCATGGGATTAGGAATGGCTTACTCCTCCCAGAGATGTGGCCCAAAAAAAAGGAATGGCTTACTCCAACTGTCAGCATGATTTCCAGGCTCCATATCTTCTACATGGAAAATGTCAAAAAGTGGCTGGGCGCGATGGCTCATGCCTATAATCCCAGCACTTTGTGAGGCCGAGGCGGGTGGATCATGAGGTCAGGAGTTCAAGACCAGCCCGGCCAATATGATGAAACCCCATCTCTACTAAAAATACAAAAAATTAGCTGGATGTGGTGGCGGGCGCCTGTAGGCCCAGCTGTTCTCGGGGCTGAGGTAGGAGAATTACTTGAACCTGGGAGGTGGAGGTTGCAGGGAGCCGAGATCATGCCATGGCACTTCAGCCTGGGTGACAGAGCAAGACTCCATCTCAAAAAAAAAGTATATGTATAATATGTCAAAGAGCAGGAGCAGTGACTTCACTTGAGAACATCCCAGTGGGAGGACAAGAGAAATCTTGTTTATTCTTCAGGAATACTGAAGTGCCTGGAGTAAGCTGCCATTCTTCTGTAACAATGTGATCATTATCAGTAATGCTTTAAACTCCAGCACTGCTTATGTATTTGAAGCCAAGTCTGTTTCTTGTTTTGTATTTTCTCTCTGGAAATTGTAGGGAGATGGTCTTAAATAGATAAAACAAACAAACAAAAAAAAAAAACAGTCAAACAAAAGTTACAAAATATATAAAGGAATAATCCATCATGAGGAAGAGTCAATAGGAAAAAACAGGGTGAGTGAGATTTCAGGCCCTGGAATGATTACACAGCATGCAAAATAATATTACTTAAAATGTTTACACCAATAAAAGAGGGAACAGTAAGAACAAAAAATAGAGCATAAAAAAGCATGAGATACACTGTCAAGACAACCTACAGAATGAAGAAAACATTTGCAAATCCTATACCTGGTAAGAAACTAATATCATTTTTTTTTTGAGATGGAGTTTCGCTCTTGTTGCCCAGGCTGGAGTGCAGTGGCACAATCTTGTTGCTCTGCAACCTCCACTCCCAGGTTCAAGCAATTCTCCTGCCTCAGCCTCCCGAGTAGGTGGGATCACAGGCATGCGCCACCACACCCGGCTAATTGTGTATATTTAGTAGAGACGTGGTTTCACCATGTTGCCCAGGCTGGTCTCAAACTCTTGGCCTCAGGTGATCACCCGCCTCGGCCTCCCAAAGTGCAGTGGCATGAGCTACTGTGTCCAGCCACATCTTTTTTTTTTTTTTTTTTTTTAAATACAGGGTCTTGCTTAATATGGAGTACATGAAGAACTCTTACAACTCAAAAACTTGAAAAAAACAAAGAGGCCGGGCACAGTGGCTCATGCCTGTAATCCCAGCACTTTGGGAGGCTGAGATGGGAGGATCACTTGATACTAGGAGTTCCAGACCAGCCTGGTCAACATAGTGAGACCCCTCCAATCTCTAAAAAAATAAAATTAAATTAAAATAATGGTCAAGGCCAGGCACGGTGGCTCATGCCTGTAATCCCAGCAGTTTGTGAGGCCAAAGCTGGCGGATCACCTGAGGTAGGGAGTTCGAGATCAGCCTGACCAACATGGAGAAACCCTGTATCGACTAAAAATACCAAATTAGCCGGGTGTGGTGACGCAT